>JANHGB010051421.1:8508-24159 GCA_026283785.1 Coracopsis vasa
ATAGCAGCCTTCCAGTATCTGAAGGGGGCCTATAAGGATGCTGGAGAGGGACTCTTCATTAGGGACTGTAGTGACAGCACAAGGGTAACGGGTTACAACTTAAACAGGGGAAGTTTAGACTGGATAGAAGGAAGAAGCTTTTTACTGTAAGGGTGGTGAAGCACTGGAATGGGTTGCCTAAGGAAGTTGTGAATGCTCCGTCCCTGGCGGTGTTCAAAGCCAGGTTGGACAGAGCCTTGGGTGACATGTGAGCTGTCCCTGCCCAAGGCAGGGGGATTGGAACTAGATGATCTTAAGGTCCTTTCCAACCCTAACTATTCTATAATTCTGTTCTATGATTCTATGATTGTACTTCTTCTAATTCCTGACATGGTCCTAAATATCACTGCCTAGAGAAATGTGTGCCATAAGATATGCTTACTGGAGCAGCTGTAGGTTACCCAGCAACCAGTTCCTATCAATTCTTGTTGGGTCCTTTGTGAAGAGTAAGAAATCAGTCATATTTGCCTTTCTCTCTTGCTTCCTTTCTTTCAAACTTCTCCAAAGGAATACTGTTGTTTTGTAGTCATAATGCTGAAGCTTGTTCAAGATTTCCCTGCTCACTGCAGGAGAGCTGGACTACATGACCTCTGAATTTGGGTTTGAAGGTCTCTTCCAACCTATATTCTATGGTAACTTACAGACACTAAAAAAAAGATAATCTAATTTATGCTACAATTACTGAGCCTAAGCTATCTATCAAATGTGATACTTTTTATCTCAATAGTTACTCACATGTCAGCCCTGGAATCTTCTGGAAATTATGAATAATAATGTAGGCACATCGTCACAAAAAACAGTAATGTAAGTTTAGATCTAGTAAGTACTGTAGGCTTTCTTTGACTGTTGGGCAATTTTGAAAAATTCATATCAACAGAATGAGGAATCATGATATGACCTTTCTCTGCAACCACTATATTACCATTCTATTACTACTGAAATTTGTCCCAAGAATATTGCTAAAGAGCTTTTAGATCTGTAAATGTGGTTAGACTAGAATAATTTTCGCCACACCTTCTAGATCACTGGGTAAAGCTAGAAATTATTTTAAAAAATCTCATTCTCAATAAATCTACAGAACAAAACTTTTGACATTACTTCCAACTATCTGTCTTGTTTTAGATTGCTTCATGCAGAATCTACTCACAGCTACAAGTATTTTTTTTGTGTTACAAGCATAGGTCAAACTTCTAGAGAAAAATTGTCCTGATAACCTGTTTTTAATTATAGAAATGCTAAGTGCTTCAAAGCAAGCAAACAATTAAATAGATAAACCAAGAGAAAAATGTAATTCTAGTAAAAAGGTTCTTGTTTTGCACTCCCAGTGGCAATACCTGAAGAATTGAATAAATATAGTGCAAACAAGGTGCAATTCTTTTACCTTCGAAACCCCTTGAGACAGCCATACACATGGAGCCATACTCAAAGTAATTTATTTTATTATCTCCAGGAATTTATCATCTCCAGGAATTACAGTTTTGACATATAAGACTACCAGCTAAATACACCACTTTCCTTAAGTATTACTCTGTAAACCCAGTATTTCATTCTCTTAGTCACCCTGGGAGTTCTCTACACCTCCCCTGAACAGAGGTGACAGTATATTCCAAATAAGGTTTTATCAAGGCCTTGCAAAACACTGTATTCCCTGTCACTCTTAAATGCAGTAATGCATTGCAAAATGGCCCTAGAGTTGCATCCAGCCAGCATCCCATAGCCATCTTCCAGTCAACTGACATATTATCAGAACTTTACCTCCTGTTTTACATCTTAAGCACAAACTCCCACTTACAACACTAAGAAAAAAACCATAAAAATCCCTAAGACTCAGGTTAATATTACTATGAGTAACTTTTACTGTCTACTCACATAACTTTTTGGTATTAAGCTTCAACCCACTTCTAGCACACCAGCTGACAGACTTGTCTAACTTTTCTTATTTATGGTTCCCCTCTGCATTAGCAAAACCTTTCCAGTTTGTATTACTATTCCTCTCACTAAGGCTTGCAAATATCTCAAGAAAAACAAAAAAATTACAGAGTATAATGGGTCCCAGCAAAACAAATATTACTTAAATAGTGAGAAAATAACTATGAAGAAAACGGTTGGCAGCATCAAAAATGTAATGATTAATTTTATTCATTACCAGTAGAATTATCTTTTACATGCTGCATTACATAATACATGAATAATACATATTAACCTACACAGATTAGAGTCTCTAATTCCTCCTACCCTAAGTGTCATTGAGATAGGCAGGAGTAGTGTAGCTATGAAACTGATATAGCTCCCTGATTCATAACTAATTCTGTCACTAGAGAGCATAGGGTACTGTTCTAACCTCAGTATGTTTTCCAGGATACTTTGTCAATTAAGTGTCTCCTGTTCCAAAAATGAAATATCCGAGCTGATGCTTGTGAGAATAAATTGTCAGAGATGCCATTAAAGCAGCTGAGTTTCCTATATCCCAAAACTTTCTGACAACCAGAATAAATTAACTAAGTCAGAGTGCCTAAATAAAGCACCTGAAAAGGTTTTTTCTTTTTTCTTCTTTTTCTTTTTTTGTGCATGGATCTGTTTATATCTGAACTTCATATAGCAGTTTACCGGCACTTTTATGTTACAGTAACTCAATTAAGAATACAAAAAGTAACTGTAAGTCTGTTTATTAGAGATCTCCAAACTACTCTTAGATTTCATGAAGGATATATAACAAAATACAGGGAGACAAGAAGATGAAATCTACAACATTCTGTAATAGAATGTTAACAGAAATAAAAACAGATTTTCTTTGTGTTTACTTCAAATATTTTCTATTGCTATTTGCTAAATTAATTTCTTGATGAGACAAAGAGCTACTTAGGTGGCCCTACTATAGCTCCATACAGCTACTATGAAAAAGCATTAAGTTGAAAAAATAAAGGTTTTATAGGCAATATGTAGGACATCCATAAACGAAGGCAAGTTAAACCATTAAACTGCGCCACACCACTATGTGTTCTAGAAATGTTTCATACTTTAAATAAATTCTATTTTATAGACTAGTAATGAAAATACACTGGTCCTAACTTTATTCTCTCTCCAATTATAATGTTCCTTTAGGCCTAAAATTACATGTAACGATAACCTTAAAAAAAATAATGATCTTCTAAAAATGAAAACAAATACATTTAAAATATTTTTTCATATGTATATTTTAATATAATCTTCACCATCTAGCAAGGCTTAAAAGAGTGTTTCAAATCCACTGGAACAAAGCAATAAATAGATAGCAATGGCTATCTAACAGCAGAAACCCCTTATTACTACCTGTCTCAATAACCTATGCATTGCTGGACTTCTTTGATGTAGGAATTATTATTTCTTATCTTGGTTTTAACATCAGTGAAGGATAAGAGACTCTTCTCATGGAGAGAAAAAGTTGAAATAGTCTTATTCCTCCTACCCATGTATTTTTACCAAAATAAGAAGTAGTGATTTGAAGATGCACAGAAGCAGGGACAAAAGTAATTGGTCTCCACAGTTGGTAAGTCCACAGGTGAGATTACTGTATGTGCAACACATACAGAATTTCTCATAAGATTTTCAAGTTACACTCATGGCCATATTCAAGTGAGTTTCGGATTTATATTACACCAAATGAGAAACTTCAACTAGGCAAAATGATTACTTCTGCTTTTTGTTAGATTATAAACAGTGCGTATGACTGAGCTATGGATCGGACCACCTAATTAACTGTAGGATGTCTGAGTATTTAGCATATGACATAGATGGCTTTAATTTGCAGGACTTCTGGAAAATCAAAGGAGAAGATTACAAAAGGCTTTCCATACAAAAGCATAGGTATTTAAGACACATTACATGTAATCAAAGGAGGTAAAAAGCTTTTGAAAGACACTCCCTGAAAAATTTTGTTAATGGAAAGAATTGAAGTAAACATACTAAATACAATCAAGGCTTACACAGGATATAGTTTCAAGAAATGACTATATCACTATAACTGCCTGACATAAATGATGAGGTGAGGTTCCACTTCCTTCTCTCTCCAGCTCCATGTTTGGATGTAAACTACCTATCACTCTGTTTGTTCTATCATTTCATTAAGCACTACGGATCATGGCTTATGCAGAGAAGTCTACAAGTCTGAAACTTGTGGTTCCATGATCCTTAATGAGAGGTTTGTGCACTACTTTATCATTCATAACTCATAATATGACACAATTCCTCCTACATTAGTTATAGGGCATACCAGAAAGTTACTATTTATTTCCACCAAGGCAAACACAGCCAAACCACACTATGAAAATCACGTGTTTTAAGACAACTGACACTGAAAGAAGTACAGTAACTTAGGCAATACATTATTTTGTGATATAAAAGTGACATTATTTCAGAAGAATCAGGGACACAAGTTTTACTCCTTAGTGGCAAAGTTATTAACAAATCTGTAAGATCATTTTGAAAACAAGCACCAGTAAAACCCTTAGACTAATGTGTTATTCTAGCCTTTCAAATCTCAACTTTATCATTTCTAACACCAAGATCTCAGAAAACACCACTGTTTAAAACTATCCAGTCATAAACTCATATATGCAGTAAAATTTGGAACCCATGCATCAACCTCATTAACATTTTTGGCAAGGAAAATATATTTTGTATTCTAAAAGATCTTCCTACTAAAAAGGCCTTTTGACAAACTGCTGATTTGTCTAGAAAAAAACCCAGTGAAACCAGAGAAGACATATCCATGCAAACAAAACAAACACTATTTACGTTATGATTTGTGGGTTTTTTTACATGGCAGTACAATAAAAGGAATTTATTCTAAAGGTTTTCTGAGTATGTTATACCTTCAAAACATGCCTGCAGAGACAGACACAGACAGCTTTCTGAGGATGAACAGAAAAATACTGGAAGACTTAATATGAAGAATTACTAATATTTAACATAAATCTAAACAACTGGTGCTCTCAGATGTTCAAAACCCAAATGGCTTCTCTCAAAGGTTGCATCAAAACAAGATTTTATTGAAGTCAAATGCACAGGTGATCCCTTCACGCCAAGTCAATCCATACGAAAAAAAGCAGTTCCTCAAATATTCTCTAAAGTACTTATGCCAGGTTATTTGCAAATTATTCTCTCCAGTACAGTGCTTGTGGACAAACTAATCTAAGAATTCTTGATATGCAAATATTGGCTCATGTAATAGAATGTTTAAAATAAATTTTTGAGTATTAATACACAAAACTGGCCTGTCCTCAAAGTCTCACTGCCAAAAGATTAGACTTCAGCTGACTAGATATACATATGCTGCTAATATTTATTTATTAAAAAATAAGGTAAAATAAGGTAATAAAAATAATAATTAAAAAAAAAATCCCCCTTCTGAGTAATTTATTTACATTAGCCAGAGCACAACCGTCTTTTATGGCAGATTTAAAGTCTGTAGTCTTTGGAGGCAACGTCAAAATTCCTATTTACTTCAGCAAAATAAAGTTTGGAATGAGGTCAATAATACTATGACAACTTTAAAAGAAACTTCGTTGGTTTTCTCATCGTAGATAATGGCAGTGCTAGCAAGGCAAATAATCGCGTGTTTATTTTTCTAACATTCCATCTACTTGCCTGAAAAACAGGCTGCAACACGATTGTCACAAAGGGAAAGTCAGAATATTTTGAAACAGTTGCATTTTTTCCAGTGAAAATATGAGCAAAAAGGAAGCATTCTTACTCCTTAGACTAAGTCTATTAAAAGACTGCTAAAGAGAACAGAGCATGCAGATCATCTGGAGAATTCAGAACTTAAAGTGATTAATTAGCCCTTATTTTGTCTCGAGCAGATTTACTAAGCTTTTTCCAACTTCTCCCCATTGTTGGTAATTACCCAAATCACACCTCCATTGGCGAGGCTCAGTAGCTTCATGCATGAACAGCAATCTGATTGAGCACTCTTGTTAGGATTTCATTCCTCATTGTAATTAGCCCTAATCATAGCCTTCCTGGGTGCATGAGAATGTGCAAACGACCGATTCACAACCCCAACCTATTTGAATATGAATCTTCTCAGTAAGTAGCAATAAAATAGTGGAAACAAAGCAGTTTCTCTAGGGAATTTTGTAAGGCACCCCTGTCACTGATTCTCTCCCCTTTAAAATGTTCCCTTTTTAGTACTGGAATTCTGTTTGCTAAAACAAGGCTTGCTTAATGAAGACAATGGCTTATTATTCCTTGAAGTGGCACAGCAGAGCCCGAATGTTAGAGGCCCAGCTCTTTCAGCCTCTGCCAAGGACACAGGAACAAAGGGGCAGGCAGCAACGCGAAGCAGAGACTTCTCTTTACACTGCAGCTTGTGAGCGCTTCCCTCAGAGTAAGACCCAGGTCTCGGCTATTCTGGCACTCAAAGACAGGGCCTTTTTCTCCTCATTCCTGTAAATGACTCACACATTGCAAAAAGCCTCCTCGCACCAGACACGGCCCAGAGGCGGCGAACCCGGCAGAGAGGAGGAAGGGCAGCGCGGCCCCTCCGCCACAACCGCGCTCCCAGTGAGCCACCTAACGGTGGCAAAATGGCGGCTCCCCCTCACGTCCGGGCCGAGGTGCCTCTGGGAGGCAGCCCTGCCACGGGCTCTGGGGCATAGCCCAAGTTGTTTGCCAAAGCAGAGTTAGGCTGGGAAACACCGATTTCCACGACCGCAGCTCTTGCACGACGATCTAGTTAATTTTTTAACACGTTTAGCAATATTTCGGTCAGAAGAAGTCTCAGAGGCGCATTAAATGTCAAATATAAAGAATTATTAGTTAAGTTGCCACACACCTCTAAGCTGAAATGAAACTTTGATTTGTACAGTCCCGAAATGAGCCTTTCTTGAATAACGAATACGAATTGATTTTTTTTTGTTTATTGAGGAAATAATAGTATGTAAACACTGTCCGGAATACCTTAGTAGATAAGCTTGCAGTTTTGTTAATACAGTTAATTTTGAAACTATTTTACTTGTATTTAATATATTAGTTTATTTTCTTGCCATTATTTCTTGTTTCCAGATCCTCCAACTTAATAGAATGGTCATGAAATTATATTTTTATCACAAATATTTTATTCTATTAACAGTATAATTAATAATGTTAATTATTTACTAGATTAAGTAAAAATTTAAATAGTCCCTTCAGATAAGCACAAAACGAAATTCACAGTATTAAACTAAATTTCAATAGAAGATAAAGATATAAACAATTTGTTAGGTGTAGGTGTCTCTACCTACATAGCAGAAATGGAAAGTCCAAGTGTTTAACACTTAGTCATGAGTCAGTGGTTATTAATTGCTGTAATTAACATCTGTTTTGCCCTCAGAAAAATAAGTCTAACATGCTCATGAAAAAACAGAAAGCTCAGAACTTATTGTAACTAATAAATGTGATAACTACTATATTACTTATTAAATTTTGTAGATTGATCTTCACTGCTTTTAGAAATCTTGCTAATTGTGGCGCTAGGAAGGTTGACACTTGTACTGTTTCTGGGGAAACAACTACTTTCAGTGTTCACTTGAAATGCAACTACTTTGTGTGAGACTGGTGAAATCTATGGTCATACTATCCTGAGGAAACTGCAGCACAGAAAAGATGCAAATTAAATCCTGCTAAAAGTTGCTCTCCTGTACCAGCTCAGAAAATAGTTCCATAGGAACCATTTCCTTCTCAACCCTTACAGTCCATGCTGGAGAATCTTTCCCAGATGCTGAAAAAATCAGTACTGTTTTAATTAGAATAGCAAATACCTTTTAAGATACAATGTTCAGCAAGCTGCCACATAAAGTCACCTAGTAACACAGAGGTTTAGGTCACCTGGGTCTTCTGCACTACCTTAGAACAAACAGAAATGAGGGAAGCAAATAAGACAGACAAAGTTTTGTGGCGGTAGCTGTTGCAGTTGCTCTCCTGTTTCATCCCTTTGGTTACATCTCGGTATGTTGCCTGTTGCTGCAAACACTCCATAAGGGTATTTGTACTCTGAAGTCATCATTAGAAACGTAACAACATTGCAAGATCACCTCCTGCCCTTCAGTAAACAACCATGCTGAATAATCCCCTTAATATGTAAACCATTTAACAATAGTAACTAGTCATTCAGAAAGTGTTGTTACTTCCTTTAGGTTCAGTTTTGTTGGTCAGTTGAAGCAAACGAGTTTCTAATGCTTCTGCAGCATGCCTCTGAAGTAACTTTTGGTAAAGGAAATTGCTGAAAGAGAGTCTACTCAGTTCAATAAGATTTATGTTACTCTTTACTATTTAATTTAGATTTTAGGACTTCATCCTCCATTTTTGACTAATGTTTTGAGTAATCACTACAGAAAAAAACTTTAAATTCTTTGTACTGGTACAGCAAAGAAAATATTTCATTAAAACTGAAAGGTAGAAAAAAACCATAAAACATTATTTGTTAAATTATAACAATATGGAATAAGATGCAAACTATTAATGAATTATAATGAATTATAGTTATTATAACCTGTTCAATATATATTTATCATTACAATATTTCACACAAATGTTTTAATACTTTTCTGCATCAAAAGCTATCAAAGTATGAAGAATGAAGTTCACCTCTCCCATGCAATCTAAATAAAAAGTGTTTATGGTGGGATTTTCATATTCCATTCAAGTAACATTACAGAAAACATTAAAAGAAAAATCTTGGCACGTTTGTTAACTCTTTAGAAAACAGTATCTTAAAGTTATTCCTCTTTCTGTGAGAAGTTCCACATCACCTTCTCCCTAAATATTGAGAGACTGCTATAATTAACATTATTAAAAAAACATCTTCTTTCTGTTTGGCTCAAGTTTTTCTCATTTATTTGAAATATTTTTCAACTCTACACCAGTAGTTTAGGCACTTGCTTGGAATAGTTTCTTTTGGTTTTTTATTAAGAGTGAACTTCCACGACAGGATATTTCACATCTTTTGCCTTCAAATGCTTATTATCCACAAAAGCTTTTAAACTGCAGTACTGAATCCTCATTACTGCAATAGCAGCTAAGCAATTCCAGGATGCATAGTTTGTGCATGTGTGTGTGTGCATATATACACACAAACACACATTTGTGCACGCAGCCACAGACCCTGGAGAAGGAATTTTGTAGAAACACCTAAAGTGACTTTGCTATTATATGTGGATTTTATATTTCCATTTTACATCCCCCCAAAACATTAGAGACAAAGCCTGATATTAAGAATGATGAGTAACTGTATAACAGAAAATAAATTTAGAGGGACTAGGCAAATGGAAACACTGTGGCACTCCACAAAGAGAAGTGCAAAGCCATGTGGCTGGGATAGAACAACCCCATACACCAGTACACTTTGGGAATCAACTGGCTAATAGTTCTGCTCCCTTGAGGGTTATGGGAATTCCCATGTTGGCTAATGGCCAATGGTGCTCCTATCACAAAGCAAGCAAATCACATCCTGGGCCTCATTAAAAAGAATGTGGCCAGCAGGTAGAGGAAAGTTACTATCCTCCTGTAAGAGGCAATGGTGAGGCTCTATGTAGAATATTATATCCTGTTTCCTTGCCAACCTTAAAAATGACATTGAGGAACTGGAGAGATGATTCAATTAATGGCTGCCAAGATGGCTATCAGATAAATTATTATTCCATATATTGCCTCTAGGTTCTGGTATTCAATAGCTCTGTGAGGGATTTATGACTTACTTTATGTTTTCCTCAATTTTTTTAAATAAAAAGAAAACAGCTAAGCCTCTCTACTTGAGTCACTTTTAGAACCTAATGCTACATGATAGGCGTTGTTAAAATTCTTCTACTTTCATTTAAATCACATGAAATCTAGAGGCCTAAAGCACTTTGTACAATGTCAATAGAATAATCACAGTCAGTTTAAACATTTCTGGCTTTCCTGCATCAAGAAGGGATTTTCTTCAGTAAGCTACATCAAAGTCTTCAAGAAGAATCAGAGTGACACAAGTTTAGAGAGCTGCTACAGTGTGTTGGCTGTAGGATCTACAGCTGGAGGTGTTTTTACATTTAGCATTTATTTATGGTAAACTGAACATGAATACAAATCCCAGACATCTTATGAATGCTGTTGTAAATTTATCTGATCTGGCTAGAAAGTGATTACAATTATGTGCTCAATATATATATACCCACACACACATATATATATATGTAAAAATGCTGCACATGGAAAAAATTTGGTTTTAAATTAAAGGCATAATAAATAATATAATGGAACAAATTAAGTCCATGAACAGCATTTAAAGTTGTACCATTATTTTGGTGCCTCAGTTTCTTTCCCTGTAAAACAGCTGGTTCAGAAGCACTGGGAGGGCTTACTCATTAAGCAGTAGTATGTTTTGACTTTTTCAAAAGAAAGGCAGTTCAGAAATACAATATAATGTGCTCATCCATCTAATTTCATAGAATCACAGAATTATTTATGTTGGAAGACACGTCTGGAGATCATCTTGCTCAAATCCCTGCCCCAAACATGGATAATTATTTTTCTATTATCCAACTGGAATTTCCATTATTGCAAATTTTGACTGCTGCCCCTTGCCCTTTTATTTTGATCCACTGAAAAGTGTCTGGCTCTGTCTCCACCATAATGCCCATTTAGGTACTGGAAGACTGCAGTTAGATCTCTCTTAGTCTTTTCTTGCCCAGGCTAACCCAACCCAGTTCCTTCAGTGTCTCTTCATATGTCATGGCCTGCAGCCCCTTGGTCATTTCCCTGGGGGTCTTCTTTCTGAACCCCCTCAACTATGTTAATATCTGTCTTCTATTTCTGTGTGCCCAAAACCAGACACAGAATTCCAGCTGCAGCCTTATACTTTTACTTCGTGTTTCACTTCTTTTACTTAGTGTAAAATGGAATAATCCTTCCCCTGAGCTCCCTGACTTTATCTTGCTAATGTCATTTAATATGTGGTTAGCCTTCATTCTGCAGGTGTGCACAGCTGAGTCATGATGACCTTGCTGTTCACCAAGACCTACAGGTTCTTTTCTGTATAAGTGCTACTAGCCAGTCAGTCATTCTTCAACATCTCACTTCATTCAATTTAAGGAAAAAGAAATCCGTCAAATTTTGGACTTCAAATTCTCTTGGAGTCATTAAGCATGAGCTATAATAAGACACTTGTAAAAAAGAAACCCAACAACCACCCCCCCCACCCCCCAAACAAACTAACACCTAATACATAAGTGTATAAAGACAAACAGGGAGAAATATGATAAAATGCCAGGACAAAATATTTGTGGAAACTCCAAAGGATCTAGGATCTCTGAATGTAATTTAGAAAGGCAAGGTCTTTGATGAGAAAGTAAATACCATCTTTGTTACAGTTTTGAACATATAATGTAAAAGCAAGATACAAACCCAAAGACTTTCTGGTTTATGCCAATAAAAATTAAGTATCGACACCAGTAAATGATATGGAAAAAAAAAAAACCCAAAACAAATGGAGAAGATCCTGGAATAAACTCACAAACTAAACCAGATGGTGTGAGTTTGAAAGGAGTAAAGAGTGGTTAATGTGCTAGAGAACATTCACACAGTGATTAACAGCAACAACTGGGCCAAAATTCTGATGGCCAGGAAATGCAATAACTATCCAGAAATTGTAGAAAACAGTTATTATACCCCTAGTTGGTAAAAATGTTGGAACTTTTTTTAAAAAAGTAATAATAAATACTCAGATGAACATTTTAGAGGATATAGATATAACACTTCTTGCTAAGGAGGAATGAGTGTTTTGAACTTATTAGAATTCTTAGAAGATCAGTAATGTAGGCAACTGAGAAATATTTCATATTTTAAGCTTTAAATTAGAAGGTCTTTCTTTAGAAGGTCATTAAAATGGCTTTGTCATAGTTCTTCATAAAAAGTAGCATTTATTGGAGAATAAGTTAAAACATTTCTGTAAGAAAAAAAAAAAACACATAGGTTTAAAATTAGAAATAAATAGGAGCAAAAATTCAGTATAGTTAATAGAAAGTATTTGGCCCAATAAATCTATGAATTAGAGAGATTGACTTAAATGGGAATTTGTGAACAAAGAACCCCACTATTTAACAACTTCACCAAGTATTTAAAAATGTTGTGTAAGAAATACTGACCAAACAACAGGACTCGGGCACTATGTTTTGCTGAACTACTGCAAAGAATTCCAAACAGATGCATAATATTTCTTGCTAGGTTCTAGATAAGCCATGGTATCTTCTACTGGTGTAGTGAAATTTGATATGTATGGTAGGATATGGAAAACATGAATCGTATCTTCCATATAAGATTATGTCAGATCAGACGTAACTATTTTTAAAAACCTGGTGGGAATAGAAGGCAGTAGGTTTTATCCAGATAATATTTTAGAGGCTTATCCTGTTATGCCACCATTTTCTTTATATGCATATAAATAAAGAGATTTCTTAGCTGATATAAAAATAGGAGGGTGTTAAAATTGAAAACTTAAAAAAAACATTCTAACATGCTTGTGCACATTATTCCCTTATCCTGCATAAGGATAGGGGATTAGTTTTGACTTTGTTACAGAAGGAACAGCAATGTAAAAAGCTGCCACTTTATAATGAAATATACATGGGTACAGAATTAATTATTAAAGCAGAGAAAACATGCTTCACTCTTAGAGAGAACTCACTTTTACATTCTAGGATTTATCAGCAAAGCTCTTTGATAAAATAAAAGATTAAGAACAACAGCACTGTTCTAGCAGTCCCAACATGTATTTGCTACCTTTAAATTTTCATCAAATAACCTTATGCTAACCAATAACTTGAATTCTGACCACAGCTTGTGCATATCTAAAAAATAAACCACCTTTTGAGGGAATTATTCTAACCTGGCAATCACCATATTAGGTGATGTCACCACATAAGGTCATGTTGTTTCAAGAAACTAGATTAATGTTCTAGGATCCTGGAAGAATTACCTGGGGAAAAGGTATGGGGCCAAAGTTCCTTCTCTCCATGATTGTTACTGATGGTTACTTGCTGTGCCTGTCTAACGCATCAGGAAGTGCTCAGACAGTTGGACTAGGTGATTGTTGTAGATGCATTCCAACTGAAATAATCTGTTCTGTTTGTCTTTCCATGACCTTGAGAGCAAGCAGATTTATTGTCCTAATTATCTGCAACTCTGTACACAAAATACTACCTTACTGTCTGTAATCAGAAATGTCTCGAGACAGGAGATCTCTGACAGACTATATGAAACAGGATAGCAAGAGCTGTGTGAACAGGAAGTAGTAGTCACTTCATCTTTTCATACTTGTTACACATAGCATAAGAACTTCTGTTGTAGCTGGACTGAATTTTATGGCCTTTTATTATCTCACAGAAATAATATATCAAATTTATCACAGCTGATGATAAATATATTGCACATATTTTGCTATGCATTTCTGATTTAATTTGTGAGTGAATGATTTGAATAAGTTAAAGTTTAAAAATGAGTAAAATTGCACATATAAATTCAAGATCGAGGTTTTTCCTTATCAGATAATATAAAATATTCTCATTTTGGAAAGGTTTTGTAGTATCATGACTGTGGCTATATGCTGCTTATAGTTTGTCAAGAAAGAATAGGGCAAACTGAGTATGTTACTGAAAAGTTTTAGACACCTTTTTTTCCCATGTCTCCAGAAAAGCATCAAAACACATAAGGAATGAAAAATAGTGTAGCAGAAACAAGAAATAAAATACAGGTTTAAGTCTACAAGAAGAAAATGAAATGTAGCTTCCCTCATCTTCAGCTTAAACTAGAAATTTCCAGCTAAATCACAAAATTGCCAGCTGTTTTTGAGCTCAGACTGAATCAACCCCTGAGAACTGTATGACAGTGAGAATTTTAAAAAGGCAGGTTTACTTCAACTGTGGAAAGAGTAAAGTAGCTCTAATAACTGTGACGTGCAAATTCCCAAATGTATGTATACTGCGGCCTTCTGTACCAACTTATATCTGCTCATGTTTCTACCAAAGCTGCTTCACAAAAGCAGAAGATTAGACTTTGGCACAGACATAAAAAGGAGTGCAGTTTTCACATGGTTAATATGTGGCTTTCCTTCCCCCCCAGTAAGCATATGAACCAATCTGTGAAAATATTAAGCATAGAGTGGATATAAAGATTAGGTAGTGCATATTGTCTTTCACATTGTGGAGGTGCAAGGTAAGCAAGAACTCAAAGGAAACTGACATTCACCTGATTTCAAGTGTGAAATTGATGCTCTGGCTCAGGCTTTGTTAAAGGGATTGTTTCTGCCTCATCCGCCGGGTTTTATCTGGGGCCCTAGTCTATCACCCTAGGAACAGTAAGAACAGCAAGGTTCCAGTGCTGTAGTAGATGGCAAGGCAAAGCACAGCTCTCCCATCTGAATTGCCTTTTTAAGAGACAAAGGAGAAGATAAGAAACAGAGTGGGAACATCACTTACTGTTCAGGCTCATACAGGTATTTATGATTTCTCAAGTGCATGACCACTGGCTTCTGACCCTAACAAAATTTCTTTGGATATGAACAGAATACATCGACATTGATTGCGTTACTTTTTCAGAGCAGGACTGTACTTCAGTGCACTTAGTCTTCATTATAAGATGTGCACATGTGTACTTCAGTGCACTTAAGTCTTCATTACAATACAACTCATGTTCCTAAAGAGATACGTATTTTGGCTGAAGATTACAGTGGAAGCAACACCCTTTTTTAGCTTCATTCTATCCTCAGGAAATTTTCATCTGACTATTCATATTTACTTAAAGGTCATTGTTTGTGATCTTCTGAGGATTTTTTTTTATCTACCTTTTTGTAATAGGCACATATGAGCATAATATAAATTTTAAAACACAGAAAATCAGGTCCAATGTGTAAGGTTTCAATTACTTTTAATTGTAATGCACCAGTTAGTATTTTTGAGGCTTAATTCTGATATTATAAATATAGACTACCGGGTCCTACAGCATTTAGATTGTTTCATTATATAGAAACTATGCAGCTGGTATTCCTTTAAAACCAAAGTAAGATTCATTTTTTGGCCTGATACTGAAGGAAGTCACAGGAGAGAAAACTAGCAACCCACAGATTCTGTCACTTAGTACAAAAAACTGCAGTATTTACAATTCCCTACAATTGCCTGTTTCTTGAGCATTAATGTGCAAAAGCTGAAAGCCAAGGGGAACTACCTCATTTAAATATTTAAGATAATTTATTTTAGCCCTGATAACCTACCACATGCTACTACTACTGTCAAAAATCCACACCGCTATTTGAAATGGAAATATTGACTCAAATTCTTCATTAAAAAAAAAAGCACAATTCAACCAACTCTATAGAGTTCTTATCAGACACATTTAAATTAGTTTAATTTTTAAAGGTCTTGCCCATTAGTATCTTAAAGATGCAGTAACATGAATTTGAAACTAGCACTTATTAAGAAAGTTACATCATTATGATTGAACCAAACATATGTCAATATCTTTTTCTTCCACTAAACCATGCCACCCAAGGCTCTGTCCAACCTGGCCTTGAACACAGCCAGGGATGGAGCACCCACAACTTCCCTGGGCAACCCATTCCAGAGATCG
>JANHGB010051424.1:0-37798 GCA_026283785.1 Coracopsis vasa
CTGAAAGCTTATTAATGAAATGCAATACGCTGAATTGATCCGCTCTGCAATGTCACCTTTATACAATGTTACCTGTCTGCTGTTAAACTGTATAAATATTGCTTTAAAAAAAAGACTGGTTTTAATCAAATTGCACATAGCTGGGGAACAAAACCCAGAATATAAAGTTAGTTCAAATACATGCATTTATAGCATAGGGGGCTTTGACCCCTTGTGGTTTACCTTCAAAGCATTAAAACACTCCTTAGGTGAAAATATTTTAAGGATTTAAGACATAATGACCATTTTTATAAAGTGTTCTTTCTAATTTTTATAGGATTATATTAACAAACCCAAATTATATTATAAAATATTTAAAATGAATCATGTTAATTACATTTAATTTCCATACAGATGAAAGTATATAATAGCATACGTAGAAATCAGGATTTCCCCTAAATTTCTGAAGAAAAAGAGCACTGTGCTATAAATATCTCCACTTTGCAGAGGTATGAATTCTATGCCCTAGAGAAGACAGATATGAAATATACATTATTAATACAAATACATCTTTTAGAGACATTTCTCAGAATAAAATCTAAGTAGAAGGGTTGTTTGGGGTTACTGTATTCCAAAGAAAAAATTTTTCCTTACACCTAAATTTTATTTTAAGACCCCAATATTAAATCAACAATCTAAAAAGACAACCTCAGAAAATAAAAAACTTTCTGCACAGCCCTTGAAAATTACAGATGTAACATCTAAAACTGGTTTTCAGAACCTGGCATTGTGCGTCATTAAAACAGAAGTTTACCCTAGCCACTCATCTTACTCATTAAATAAATGGAAAGGAAAGGAAATGTAGTGGGATTTCTAAAGCCTTGAAAACATGCATCCATTATAATTTATGGTGCTTGATGACTTCACTTAGGAACTTCTGGAAATCTCATCAGAATTGTTTGAATGAATGTGACATTGCAACAGAAAATGGAGATTGAGAGAAAGGGATTCTAAATGTTTCCCTTAACTTAGATGAATTAAGATCTTTTTAATGGAACGCTAAGAGTGCAGATATTTTTGCCCCCATGCCTCCCATTCTTCTTCCAAGCACAAATTTAACACAGAAAACACACAGCCATCTGGTAGGAAGAAAACATATAATCTTCATTCACCTCCCTGCCTCCCCACCAGTAAAGGTTCCACAGGCTTCCATGCTACGCCATTCATGTGGGACTCAAGCAGATACTCAAGCAGAATTGCTCCTTAGTGAACCAGCCAAGGTGATAACTACTGCATAAAAAGTGTCTGCCCTGGATATGAATGTTTGTGAGTGCCAGGTGTACATGGTACATCTGCCTGTGCTGCCTTCAACCTGGAAGGTTCTGAATCTGCGTTAGGCACCTACTGAGACCAAGCCTTTCAGATTCCTGCTCACAGGCATGATGTAAAGGGGCAGATAATGGAACAGATGGGTCTTGAAACACCTCCAGAAGGAGGAAAGGCAGACTTCTGTGACCTACTAAGGAAACACACTGCAAAGTCAAGATGCCTTGAGGGAGAATATTTTGCCAGTGGTTTGAGCCAAGTCTCAAATCACTGCTGACCTCAGCAGGACTGGAGGGGTTTCTCCTCCTCTGGAAAGAGTGCTTTGAAGCCTCTTTTATGTATTGCCAGCTACAGCTGAACCTAATGCAATTTTCCATCCTCTCAAAAATGAACAGTGAGTAGAGACAGAAATCCATCAGTCCTTCCTTATAGAAGAAAAAGTGATTATAGTGAATTGTGTAGGAGTAGACAATACATGACTCATGATTCGTTACTGTAGCGCAGCAGGGAGGCAGAGCTAAAGGGAAAGCAGAAAGGACAAAAGCAATACTTCCTAAACCAGCAGTTACATTACTGTTTGTGGTTATGGTTTGCTCAAGGGACATTTTTCACCTTTTTGCCATGCTGTATATTTGGAGGAACTGCCAAGAAAGCCTTCACAAAATTTTTACATCATGCATGCAAATTATGTTTTAGGTTAAATTACAGCAGAAATTATATAGAAAAAAGAATAAACAACATCCCTGGCTCAAGAAAGCATTAAGGACATACTGAATATGCAGGATAAGTGCATCTCATTGAAGTCATTAAAGTTAAGGACCTTTTAAAGAGCCCCCATCAATCACTGCCCTCCCGACAAATCTCTCCTTTTAACAAAACATTTTTCCAGCTTGTGGTTGGGTTAAAAAGTCTTTTTAACTGTACTTCTGTTCATTCCCGATTTCCTCATGTTGCTCCAGAGCAGTCCAGGTATTGTGTGCACAGTCCTATCACGAGATCAGGTCTCAGACCTTGCCAAAAACCTCAGCAGACACAGAATGTGAACATGTCCTGCAGAGTTATTCATGAATCCTCCAGGCGAACCATCTTCCCACAAACAAGGGACAAGAGACCCATGCGAACGGACAATATGAAAACAGGCTAAGAAATTTGGGGCTGTTCAGCCTAGAGAAGGAAAGCTGTGTGTAGACCTTCAGCAGCCCTCCAGTATCTGAAGGGGGCCTACAAGGATGCCAGAGAGGGACTCTTCATCAGGAGCTGTAGTGACAGGACAAGGGGTAATAGATTCAGACTGAAACAGGGGAGATTTAGGTTGAATATAAGGAATAAATTCTTTACTGTGAGGGTGGTGAGGCACTGGAAAAGGCAGCCCAAGGCCTGAAGCAACCTCGTCTAGTGGGTGGTGTCCTGGCCCATGACAGGGAGCCTGGAACTAGATGATCTTAAGGTCCTTTCCAACCCTACCCATTCTATGATTCTATGACTCCAGGTGATTGCCAAGGCAAGAGTGCAAGCATAGCTCAGGAGAATGTGAGATCTTGACAAATATTGAGAGACACACGAAAAAGGAGTCAAAAATAGAGAAAGATGTCCCTTAGAAATGACAAATGGAACAAACTAGAGCATGTAATACCTCACAGGCAACAAAATGAAAGAATTTTATGCTTATAAAGCTGACATTACAGGCATAGACTAACCTGAATCTTTCTCCAACTCTTTACTTCCACAGCTTATATTCTACCCCTCTAAGTCTAACGAACATTGCTGCAAGGAGCATGGGTAGGTGAGAGTGCACATTAGGATGAATGGGTCATCCAAGGGAAGCAGAGGCAAGGAAGCTTGGAGAGGGGATCTGTACTGATGGGGTAAAAAATTATTTGCAATAAGCTATACCAACCTGTCAGTCAAGTGGAGGGGAGATCTTGGTCAGTACTCCTGTCTAGCCAAGCAGAACTAGTAACTGACTTGCTTCTACATGGGGGCAAGCTGAATCAAAGCCAGCAGGTTAATAAGATTTATCTTCTCTCAGTCCTGTGAGCTGCTATTAACTCTCAGGTAAATAATGTTAGTGGCAGACAGGTCCACTGTCATGTTATTTCTATAAAAAATGTCCAGTCTCTGAGAATAAAAGGCTACTTCAGGATCTGGAGCCACTCAGATTTTCACTAAATAATATATGGAGATTAGAGTTCAATCACAATGACTTTTACATATATTAACCCTAACTGTGTATATTGAAATTGTCATTAAAATTATTTTTCTAATTACTGTCACAAACTGGAAGAAATCTAGAAAGTGATAATAATAACTAAAATAACCGTTTTTAAAAGAGAATAATTAAATACTCCAGGATTTCTCTTTTTTTGGTCAGCAGAACAAAATCTACTACCAAACTTAATCTTCATGCAGGCTGTTAAATACAAAATATCTCTACAAGCATGCTTAACATTTCAAATTAATTTCTCATTTATTAAGTTTAAATCCTCATCTTTTGCATCCTATTCAGTGTTGTTTACTTCCTAATTTAGCTTGAAGTCTTTTGTGACTTTCAGTAATCAGTCCACATAATCTAAATTTTGTCAAAAGTGTCAGAATGAATAATCTGATATACAGCGATTTATACACTGGATACGGTGTGTTATGTATCCTGAGAGACATGAAAGATGACAAACTTGATTTCCCATGAGACAGATTTTTCCCACACCACTTAGGCAGATAAAACGTATGAAACATAAAAACGTAAGCAAAATCTTGACTTCTCTGAATACAGGATCATTTTGTGATTTCCTCCAACAGAGCCAGAATTCATCCCTGAACCTCCACATAATAATCCTATCTTCAGTCATCTCTCTATTGAAGCTTCTTCTCAAACCACAGCAGTTCTGAAATCCTGCCACAAAAATCCAAGATCTGCAGCTGACCACCATTAACAAGGACAGCCATGGAACAGCCACTTTCACTCTCAGGTAATATGGTGGCTGTAAGCAAAATCCTTCAGTGAGAGTGCACTTAGTGCCAATCCTTTTGCGTACCTATATAGTCCAAAAGTCGCAACACATGGAGATCGATGCAAACATTTTTAATCTATGAGAGAAAAAGTAGATATTTTGTCAGAAAACTGTTACTACTGAACATCCACTGAAGCAATGGCAGACAGCCAGAGATGACAACAGGGAGTAAGCTGAGTGCAACTGTGCACATCTGTTTATGAAAACTTGCCTACCTGCTCCCAGTTCAGGTACATGTACAACCTGTCCTTTTGCAATTAAGTACTTTACTATTCAGAATCAGTGCCCAATTCTCATTTAGGAACTTCACCACTGATCTGCACACACACTGAAAGATAACATGCAAAGTATGTGATTAAAACCAGGGGTGACAGGCTTCTTGGTCTGCTTTTAGAAATGCCTTCTCTGTCCTTTCATTAATGCAACAGTCAGACAAATGACCTTTTTGGTATTAGTGACCGATCTTGACCTTACAGCTCAGCAAAAATGAATTACACGATAAAAATCATCCATACTGAAAATCTGAATGCCAAAGTTCTGCAAACAGTCTACTTCTGAAGCACTTAAATAAAATGATACAATTCGAAGTACATACTGCAAGCATCATTACTGGCACTAAGATGAGCACCACATCTCTTCTGTTCCTGTAAGTACTGCAGTTCCTGTCCTATCTCCCCAGATTTTCATTATACTGCTCAGGGAAGATAAAAACACTGATCAAAAGAGACTGAGGCAAAATTCTGGTCTTGTGGGTGTTCTTCCAGGCAGCATTAATCACCAGGATATTTTCATGCTTTCAGCAAGATATGTACTTGCAATACATTTGCACAGTGTCTGTCCCAAAATATAAGTATTTGCTGGGCCAAGAAATTTCAGATAGAAATTTCAGTAACACATTTAAATCAGTATTTCTGACATTTGAATGCTGATAGTCTAAAATTAAAATAAAGAAAAATGCTTACAATTTTAAAATTTAATCAGAAGAAATAGAATATTGATTTTCAGATTTAAAGAACCTTTAGTTCTTCATATGAATTGCAGGTTTTGAGATGTTGCTGATATGGTGCTATTTAAACTTAAACCCTGTCAAAACTAGTCTTTGCTAGAATATTCAGTAACTAGCTATTTATATTTTTAAAACATAAATCCAATTAAGTGTCTGTCAAAGAACTAATTAGATAATACATATTAATTATCTAATTATATGATTTTTACTAAGCTATGCAATTAGCACCTGATTATATAATTTCATATTTTATATCTGTTATGTCATTATGAAAAAGGTAAGCTTCCAGCAGAACTCAACACAATGTACATTGGATAAAAATAAGAAAGTGACATTTGTGAGTCACATCCACTGCTTCCAGATGGAAAAATGCCTCAATGTGCTGCAAAACAAATGAACATGCTATTAACAGCAACTGGATATTAAAATTTACAATCTCTTATGATCTTTTTATGTCACTTGGTATTTCTGGATGCAGTTATATATTTATACACACACTGATCTGATCTTAAGATTGGACATGAAATTCATCTGAGAAAGCTAACCGCATTATGAAGGATTCTATATTGAATAATTCTTAGAATATTAGGGAGCAGTGTGATTTTATTTTAAAGGAAAGAAGACTCATTGGCTAACTACAGAATGTTTCAGTATTCTAAACGATTTAAACTCATGGAAAGATCGGGAGGGTGTCACTGCCATGTTCTGATTTCTATTGATAATACCCTAGAAGCAGATTTTTGAAAGAATATTTCACTGATATTTCACAGGAGCAACTCTATATATACAAGATGGTGGTGAAAAATAGTAATTAAATAGTTTTTTGTCCTGGGGTCAGCTGTAACAGTTAGATTTCTCCTTCTTGTATTTCTGTGTGTATAGTGCTGTGTTTCGGCTTTAGCCTGAGAACAATGCTAATAGCACACCAATGTTTTAGTTGTTATTAAGTAATGCTTACCCCAATCAAGTACTTTTCAGTCTCTCATGCTCTGCCAGTGAAGAGAGGCACAAGAAGCTGGGAGGAAGCAGAGACAGGACACCTGACCCAAAGTACCCAAGGGAGTATTCCATACCACAGCACGTCATACCCAATATATAAACTGGGGGGTGTCACCTGGAAGGCCCAGATCGCTGCTCAGGTTGGGCTGGGTATCCGTCAGTGGGTGGTGAGCAATTGTATTGTGCATCACTTGTGTTTATTGGGGTTTTTAGCCCTTCCCTTTTTAGTCTTATACTCTCTCCCCTTGTTATTTCCCTTATGTTTATTATTATTGGTGGTAGCAGTAGTAGTTTTGTGTTATAGCTTAGTTACTGGACTGTTCTTATCTCAACCCATGCGGTTTACATTCTTTTGATTCTCCTCCCCATCCCACCAGGAGCCAGGAAGGAAGAAAGGGGAAAGTGAGCGAGCAGCTGCGTGGTTCTGAGTTATCAGCTGGGCTTAAACCACAACATTTTTAAACTACATACTTGTACAAATTTTGAGACGAAGCTTTAGGTACCATGTAATCACATGTGGAACATCACAGTCATTCTGATTTCCTCAACACCTGAGTCTACCCATGTGACTGGCTTAAAGATGTCATTCTCTAGAAAGCTGTACATCTCTATAACGCCACCTTACCATCAACAGTAAAATGACTCAGCAAAAGGAATTTTTTGGAGTAGGATAACCCAACACAAAATTCTGTGAATCAGCATTACAGAGAAGGAAAGGCAGGGGGCCCGGATTCTTCTATCAGATGTTTCTCTAAGGACACCAGATACAATAGTTTCACTCTGTCCAAAGCCATGATCAGGGGACTGAATACTACAGAAGACTAAGTGTGAGATTCAAAGAAAAGGGGGTGTGCTCTTAAGTTCAAAATTGTCATTGCCAGCCTGATCCACTGGTAGCCATTTACCCCTGGAGACACCAAAAAACCCTAAATGCCACTCTGGAAACATCTTACCTGAGATCTACCCTTGCGTGTACACAGACTTGCCACAGACTGAGCAGAGAGCTACCTATCTTATACGTACTACACTGAGTGACATCCTTCGGTAAGAGATTACCTCATACAGACTAACACATCCAGGCCCCTTTCAGAACGTTTTTTGAGGTGCTTCTGAGCGAAGCAAAACAGGGAGTTGTTGTGTATCATGTTGATATTCACATGAAATCATCAATATGGCCATCATGTAGCAGAGAATGTGAAATTCATACAGCCAGAGAGAAAGGAGAAGAAAAAAAAATATGATGAAGTAATGAAGGGTAGGCATTTAGAAAGCTCGAGTTCATGCACAGATAGAGATAACTCTCTTTAGACATGAGGCAGGTAACTTTTCAGATGTAGGAAGTTCAAATACACTCCAGATCTTAGTATTTCACTTTGGCTAGTTCTTGTGGCTCTGTATGACAAGGACAAGAACCTTCTACATCCTACTACAAGAAGCTAACAATTAAAATCAGTAAGTTCCAGTCTCTGGGATGAGATATTATACGTGCAACAGAAATTCAGTTTCATCCAGTAGTTATGATTTGGGGGAGGCAGGGGTGTTACACAACTTCATACAACAGTGTATGTATAGAATAAGTCTGAGATCCACTAAACAGAGTGAAATGTGACTGAGACTATCTGAATTATTAGGCCAACATGATAAGACAGTTCTCACAACTTCTCACTTTCTTCTACATGATGTCAGGTGGTTTCTGGAGTGTGTATTATCAAGTATCTGTACAATCTGTGTCACTTCAGAACGTTTTTGTTCAGCTGAAGATGTGGCTAGGCAACTAGATGGGGATGTAAAACAAGTGTAGAAGCCATTATACGTCCTAAATCATCAATCCAGTTTGCATTTACATATTTCGAAACTTAAAGGTAGAAAGACTTATCTAAAGTCATACGCACATGCTGACAGGACTTGATTATAGATTACTGAGAATCAGCCAACTCTTTCCACCATCATCTCTATCTGAGCACCAGTGTGAGAAGAGAGTAATATTTCTCTTTTTAAAATGAATCATAAGATTCTACTCTCTTGTTCACTCTTTTTGCATCCCTGCTCAAAGTAAGTTTACACACTGGAATTGCATTTCAGTACCTTCAGAAAAAAAGAGACAATGTAATGCATAGAAAAATTATCTCTCACCTTCTAGATCTTCCTTTTCAAAATGTGTCTTGAGAATGGAGCGAGTTCCACCTCTATCCACAACAGCCTCTTCATCATTCCTCTGTAAAACAGAAAAAAGAACAGGTAAGCTGCTTCTCATTTGGAAAATTTGGAAGCTTGTACAGTATTATGAAACAAAAATGCTTCTAATATTTAATTTTTCCTACTCAGGAACAAAAAAGCTTTTAAGAATATAATTTTTCTTATTAAAATCTATTCTTTATGCCTCAGTTCTTACTGAAGTAAGATTATAGCTAACTGACATGTGAAGAAATGTTAAAACCTGCAAGATGATGAATAAACACTGGTTACTGGGAACTAAGAAAAAGATGAGTCAATAGGAAAATGAAAGAGATGAGGGAAGAAATGTCTGGTAGAGGCAGCTTTATTCTTGTACTCTTGAAGAAAGGGATTGCACATGTATTTTTGTCTTTTGACCAGGATCCTGAGCTACATATAGAATTTCCAAATTATTAACACAAACACTCCCTGTACTTTGGCAAAGCTGGAGAATGATACTCATTGACAACACGGTAAGAAAGAAGACTTTAATACCATGAAAACAACTGTGCTTACTGGTGAATTGCAAACGTTTTGCTTTTCTTTACAAACACCAACTGTAACTACAATTAAGGAAGAGAGAAAAAGTAACAGAAGAAAAGAGAGAAGCTGTTCTTCCTTAAGAACATATATTTCTTGTTTAATTTTATACTGTGATCATACATGCATTTTAACTATTCTCTACTGCACTGTAAATGTACCATGTGATCAGTGTATCATGCTTAGTCTAAAAAAGCTGCAGAAATTAGTTATTGTGGTCACTTCTGACATGAAGGAGGGAAGGGGAGGAAACCACATTTCCCTAAGTAGAGAAATCTTTCGGGACTTCAGCAACAGAGCTAAAACAAATACTGGCTTTACTATAAGTTTGACATCACCAATTGTAAAAATACAGTTACTGAACACAGCCTATATTTCACAACATGATTTAGTGTGGTTTCCAGTAAGTGATGACGAAGAAAAAAGGACGAATTATACAAAAACATGAATGTATCATGAATACATATTTACTTTTCATTAGTGAAAGGGTTTTAGTAAGCAATATTAGAACTAGAACTGCTTGATTTCAGTATATAAAATTCATATTTTAATGGAAGTCTGAAGCAAGGGAATTTGAATATCAATGTTACATGCTAAATATCTATATCTATATATAGAATGAAACCAAATATAACAAGAAATTAACTACATAAGCATCTCTCCTTAAAGAGCAGATGCCCCAGGCAAAAAGATTCACATCTAGAGCTGGATGTCATGCATTCCGGATGTAAGTTTTTGTTTCAGGCTCCTCTCTTTTAAAAATAGCTATCATGCTGTATCTCTCATATAGAAAAATCCTGGGAATGTGTCAGCTCCAAGCATCTGGGCTGTTAAAGAAAGAAAGAGAGACTTAGAGTGTTACAGTATCTTTACTAGAGCTTTCCCACAGATAATAGTATGTAACTACAATCTGGCAATGAGAAGAGGCCTTCTATTAAAACTGGTTTGTCTTTTAATAATTTAGAACCTAATAATGTATTAAGGTGTATCAAGGCAGTATAATTTCACACAAGCCATTTTATCATCTTAGGTAAAAATGAATCCATTATTTTAAGCAGTTTAGACACAACTGGGCATTCGTTACGTTGGCATGATGCCATGCCCCTGGGTGAATGGTTAGGCAGGATGCCAAAGTCCGTATTTGTACTGCAGCCATATCAGAAATAGTGCTATTCTAGTATAAGACAGCCATCAGTATTTTACTGATACTGAAAATGCTGCGTGGAAACAATGTTAGGAGAAATTTACAATGGGGAACACATTAAATCGCTGGACAGTTTAAAGCCTTTACAAATTATCTAAGTAAATTAAATACAAATTAATTCATTAATATTTATCAAAATATGCTCATACACTTTGACTTCTCTTTTCCCATGTGTTCAATTTTCAGCTTCTGGCAATCTTTTTCTTCCCTGCCTCCTCTTCCTGTAATGTCACAGCAAATCTCAGTCTCGCCTCATTCTCAGAAGTGGGTTTATTCCATTAATATTATAGGGAAAAACAGCTTAATTGGGAGTATTGTATTGTTGCCAATTCACTTGTCAAACTCTGAGCAAAGACCAATTAAACAGGCCTTGCACTGTACACTCTCACTTCCCAGGGAGCGGTATGAAAGCCACCTTGCATTTACCAGTACAAGAGTCACACTGCATTTCGTCTAGAAGTAATTCCTGTTATTCCTGTACTACCTCCTTGGAGGAGGGGAGACAGGAGGGAAGGGCTCACTATTAGTTTAGTGCAATTAGGTCTTAATCTTAGTTGGAGGTAAACACTATTGCCATACAAGTAAAAATAGTGGCAGATCCACTCCACTTTCCCATGACGACTAGAAACTTAATTTCAGTTGACAATCTGCTTTTTATTAGCTTTTCAGAAAAACTATAGAATTATTAAGTGTTGCAATAAATGAGAGTTTCAAACTGATGTAGACAAGACTAACTATAGTCATGGAAGATAGAATTCATGCTCTGGATGACTTTTAATGTACCAAGCAGTCAACCAACCTCTACACTAACAAAGCCACGAATCTGCTGCAGTTTTGCGCATTAGTTTCAGAAGGATCAAAATTAAGCATGAAAACTCAATACTTTTCACAGCCATGCCATATTTATTTCAGAATTCTAACACTTCTTCCTTTCACCCTATTTGAAGATTATGAAGGTCAGAAATTTTACACAGTGCACAAATCTGCTAGGACTAGGGTATTCAAATCATACTGACTTATTGCAGGAGTCTGCAAAAAAATGTGTGGGGACACTGACCAGGTACGAGTCCTTGGAACTGTCCATTATTGCAATGAGTTGCTTGCTGAGTCCAGTGAACACTCTGGTCTACTGCTTAAAGCATGGGAGAGGGATCCAGGAAGTCCCCGAGCGCTAATCCTGGATCTGCCACTGACTTGCTGTGTGGCCTTGGGAAAGTCACTTAATCTCTGTGCCTCAGCTTCCCCATCTGTAAAATAGGGATAATAATACTTACTTACCTACCTTCCTGACCAGGCTGCTCTGTGCTATAATATATTCACACAGCATTTCAGAACTGTAAAGCACCACAGAAGTGGAAAATCATTCAATTTAGGAAAGTCTACCCACGTGAAGATACGATGACAGGAAACAACAGACTGATAAAAATCAACATTTAGGCATAAAGTGGTTTCAGTTTTTTCATCAAACCAATGTATATTAATACCTTCTAATACTTCTAAGGTGCACAGCTTTAACAACTTAACTGGACAAAGTTTACATAAAAATAAATACACTGGGCTTGCATTCTACTAGCCTACTTCAAAAGCAATCTGCAGAAGAATTATATTTATGTGAAGCTGTAATCAGAGCACAATAAACATGGCATATATTTATAAATAACCTAACACTTCTCTCTCTTTTTAATTGTATTTGTAAATACTTTATTGATTTATATAGTTATCACACAATGGTTTATTTAAATGTAGGTACAAACATTTTATTTCCCTAAAGCAATAAAATATCAGCAAACACACAGTAAAAGAAATAATGTATCTGGGATAAAAGAGTAAGTAAAAGCTGAGGTTTTCACATGGAAACCACAAGCTCCTTGGAGACCAGGGCTCAGCAACTCTACTCAGTCCATGATTTCACCTCTTACGTTTTCCAAATGAATGCTAAAATGACCTTCACCACATAGCAGCATCTGCTGCACGTATTTCACAGAGAAATCCAACTTAATGAGTCTTATAGACATAGTTGTTACCATTCTTGTCTCCTTATACTAGAAATTTAAATACAGTGCTGAGTATAGAAAAGCAGGCAGTAGCCATCCTCTGCATCCTTCACAGTGCCACCACACACTGTAACACCGAAACATGTATTTGAACAAAATTAAAAGGCAATCAACAACCTTCAAAGACATCTGACTTCCACTTCTTGGTATGCAGTCATGAAGGAAGAAGGTCACCATGGGTGCTAGGAGTACTGCTTTTCAACCTTAGATCAACAACCTGCTTATCAGAGTATAAAGTGAGGCTGCATCTGTTGCCAGGAATTTTAAGTCAGAGGGAATAGAAAGGCCCATGGTTTAGAAACTTAAAACAAATATCTAAAGTGCCCTTTCTACTAATGTATTGATAAAAATCACTACCCAGGATATTTCAAAGCTATATAAATGACTTCCTGGAAAGCTTCCCAAAGCTTCCTCTTTAGCTACGATACAGCCCTAACTATAATTCATCTTGTGTTGCAAAGAGGCTGATCCTTAAACCTGTCACCTCCCAGAACCATGCACTGCCCTTCTACACCTCAGACCACTTAAATTAATGGAGAAACCACACATTTAGAAAAGCTGAGAAGCATCATTGTATGACAGATGTTTTGGAGCATTTTTAGTTACAGCTCTTATAAATGTTGGTGCTTTCATCAATGGTAGATGAATGGAAGCAGGAAAGTACATCCTTTCAAAGATGGATCCATACTAACGCATTTTTAAATACCTATGTGCTAAGGTAGACACACTCGTAGAAGTTCAGGATATTTCTGGATGATGGAATTAGGACATATTCCTCATATTCTAGATGACAAGAAGGTAGATTAGAGTGTAAGTGACAATACACACAATTTTTATCATATGTATTTATTATATGTATTTACTAAAAAAGGAAAACCTATGCATGATCTTAAAAGACACTATTGCTTGCATCATAAAAGCTACCTGAACATTACACAAACATTTACTGAAGATCATCTGTGCTGATCACCACCATAAATGAAAAATATAAATGAATAAATGAACAACAATAAATACACATTAGGAAACAGGAAATTGTTTGGACAATAGAAAATTATTAAATAGTTGCAATAAATATGTCTCGCTGACCTTCCCTTAGTAGGTACTCTGCTCCACTGGTATGGGATTTGGTGTCAGTATTTTGAACAATGGATAGCACTAAAATTTTCATTTTACATGGAAAACCAGAAATTAACTTCTTTTCTTAATCCTTCTTTCTACCTAATTTCCTTCATACCTGTCTATTTTTATTTCCTGTCTCTGATATTTGGTCAGTGTTTTCAATAAACTGGATGACTGATTTCCTTTGAAACACAACATAAAAATCAGCTCCAGAGAGTATTAATATTACAGAAATATTTTCAGCATTTTTAAACCTTCAGGTAAAATCCTTTTCCTTTTTAATTACATTCTTAATACACCCACAGCACAAATAAAAACATAAACAAAAAGAATCCTTTTTGGTATACTTTTATATAGCAGAACAGAAGCCATTTTGATCTTTTCCTCAGTAGAAATTATGTATGACACACCTGATGACTCATAAGAAAAATAATCATGGTATTAATTACTTCTCCATATAAGCCACTTACTGATGATTAGACAACCTACATAATTCTCCAATGCCATCTGGAACTCAGGAACGCCTATCAGCATAAAATTTAAATACTGCATTCCTATGAACAATAGAAAGCTATAATTTATTCTAGTTATTTTGTATTATCAATAATCCCAAATTAAAAGGTGGAACTCTGTAATATACGATAAAATACATAATCTGAAATAAATAAAGTCAGTGGTGTAAACCTTGTGTATTCAGCTTTGAAATGGCCTGTAATGAAATTCTAAACACTTATCCAGAGATCACATACACACCATGATTGCCTTCCCAGTCTGAAGATATTCCAGCATTATTGGTTTGTGCTGTATTTATTTCGTAGACCCATGAAACAATATTTCTATTTTTAAGATCCTTTTGTCAAGTTCAGCTTGACATTTCAGAAAAATGGCATTATTAAAAATATAGAAAAGTGAGTTATTTGAACTCGGGATCTGCCAAGAGCATATTGGAATTGTCTTGTAAAGACAATTAACCTAAATGGCTAAAAAGCTGTTTACATGTAGATGGATGCCTCCCTGTTGTAGGATGCAAATCACTGGTGACTGCCATGTTCAGCCTTGTCCTTTAAACTGCCCTTGAACAGACACAGCCACATGAAACTGGTTCAGTGTACAATATGTATGCCCACAATTTAGATGCTACAATTCTTTTCACTTTATGAAAAAAAGCACAGGGAAGAAAAGAAAAAAAAAAAACTAACATCCAAACTTTTTTAATATAATTGCATTTAATTACTTATATTACATATAATCATATTTAGAAATCTTTTGAGGTATGAAGTACAGTGAATTTTAGCTTTCTGATTAAATATAATTGCTTTTCGATTCCACTAGCTTCACTATTATCATCCTTTTCCCCCTCTCTCCACCTATCAAGGAAGACCCATCAAAGCACATTCATAATTCAATAAGGTCTGGGTTTGTGGCAGCTTTCTGCAGTAATCACTACTAGTTAACATAAAGCACATACTCCTTTTGGTCAGCCCTACTCCACATAGCCCACGCTATGCAACAAAGTAGAAAGCAATCAGTTTTCATTCCAGATTTGCATCTTCCCCAAGGCTGCATTTCATATGCACAGAAGCATCCTTCTCTGCCTCTTTTTCCCTTTTCTCTTTTATAGTAAAAGCCAAGATATTGTTTAGCATGGCTCAGTAAAGAAATACCACCTTCTGCAATGCTGCTAAAAATTGCACTAATCAGCACTGGCTCCAAAGAACTTGTTTGCTACTGACCTGAGACTAAGCACACACTTAATGTAATAATGCAATTTCTGTAACATGTAAACATAGATAATCATTGCAGACATTAAATCTAAGCACATACTACTGTTATAAAATTAATGATATGAAACACAAGCAGAAAATGCACACACAAATAACACAAAGCAGTTCTACAGACTAGTAAATACTCACAAATACATGCAATCCCTGTGTTTATTTACTTCGAATCATCCTGTGCTAGTTATTTACCATTATACACAATAAAGCCAATAAGAACTGATGCATAAATGAATGCATAATCACTAAAATATCTCCCTATTATTTGATAAGGAATCTTCTTAGAAAGCCATGTTAGGTAGAAACAATATATTTCTTACATTTGCAAGGCAAATATGTTACGTTATCTATTCTTCATACACCTATTGTACTGATAACGGCAGAAACAAAAGGAGGGGAGGGCATCAAACACACACAATGTTCCCACTAAGGCTCAATAAACCTGTTGGAGCATTGGATATTATAAGGAAACAATGAACTCTTAAATTCTTTCTGGATTCCAGTACCTGTTTGAAGCATGCACATTTAATTGCAGCTGTGCTTGTCATGTTTTGTATGCCTCAGAGTAAAATTATCAGGTATGCCTAAATGATGTGAGCTCCTTTCAAAACCTGAAGAAGGTACCTAGGTTATGGTGCTTCTTTGAACGCTTTCAGTCATGTTAAGATTCCCGCAACTTCTCCCCTTCCTTCCTACTGTATCACATCTGCTGGTTTTGTAAACTAATCTTTATTCAGTTGCTAGTCTCAGCCAGACCTCTGAATAAATAAAATAAAGTGTTCCTTGCTGCTAGTTAAGCTGGGTCACATCTGCATGACTGAGATTTTATTCCCTTTGCTTCATATTTTTCTTTACTACACTGTCAAATACTCACAAATTATGAAAGCGAGAACAGCACAGATTTCAACCTGAGGCATAGTTATTTTTTATCTCTATGATTATTATTCAAACGTCTTACGTCATCCCAGTGAGTCCCATGAGCTGAAATCCTCTTTTCTCATTCACAGCAATGGCTCTGTCTGCTACTACAGAGAAGCCCAACAGCATGAAGATGGATGCGAGGACTTTATCCAAAGCCCAAATGAGATTTACTTTTAGCATGTCTGGGCTCTCTCTTGGCCCAATGCCAGGTGAGGATAGATCCAAGATAACAGCATTATTTCCATGTAGTTAAACACGCTGAGTTTAGCCCACTATGCAATAGGATATTAGATGCTGGGCAGCAAATGGAAAAACGTAAATTATGTTAATTGCTAGTTTCTTAAACAGCATTAAGATACATTGGGTTTTAAGTTAGATATATTTCCCATCTCATAAGATCTGCCTTCAGCCTCAGAAAAGTTGACGTGTTTTGAGACTCCTTTACCTAGAACTAGGGTCAGAGAAAAGAATCACAGAAGGCAGTCTTCTTGCATCAGCTACTCATGTGGAAGTAGCAAGTGCAATGAAGAAAAGAGGTCATGGCCAACTTATCAGAATCTGTCTTAGCAGCTAGAACACAGGAGAGAGGACTTTTTGTCTTTCTTTACAGCCAGAAAAATTATGTGGTCTGGAGTCCGCATCTTTTACATACAAATGTATGCCAACTACAGTTCAACACATCACTTTTTTTTGAGACTGCAAGCCAGAATGATCAATAATATACTAACTCCTTCTCTCAGAAACATCAGTATAATGTTCAGTGATTCTTCTGTTTCTCAGACCTATCCACAATTTTCAGTTGACAAACACTCTTGACAAGCACAATACAAGGATTAATTCCATAAAACTTTTGGTACCTAACTGAAGTTGCCTTAACTAGAGATGACATCACCATCCACGTTTTTAATAATCAATGCAAAGAGATGGGTGCTTCCACCGGATACACAAGATCTTAGGTAGACTGACTGTCACTGAAGATGGGCTGAAAACTGTTGAGACTTAAAACAGTCAAATTATGACTATCTATCTGGAGAGACAAGGTAGTAAACTAGATGGACTGTCAGTCTGATCAAGTGTGACAATTCATATGTAGCCAAACTCATCACTAACCTTCCAAATAAGTTTGCCAACACTCATGATATTACTGCTCAACCAGCAGCAAAACCAAACCTAACTGAAGTGCTGAAAAATAATACAGCCCTTTTATCATCCATTGTCAGAAAAAAAAACCCAGCTCAGAATACTATACAATTTTCTGTTGCATGCCTGAAGATTAAATTAGATTCCTGTAGTCTTTCAGACTTGTCTTCTATATGATCTATTATCCTCCAGAAGAGGAAAGATGATTGTGTTTGGTTAACTTGGGTTTTTTAAACTGAAACATGTAAATAACTTTCTTGAAGACAACTGACAAGTTTTTCTTGGCCAAAATGTATAAATTCAAATGCAGGGCTTAGTCTGAAGAATTCCCAAATCATCTATATCATCATGGAGTAACTTCAGCAGAAAATTCAGAACAAATGACCCAGTACTTCTCATCTCCAAAGATTTAGGTTGATCTATGTGATCTTGTTGTCATGAATGATTTTGTTACCAAGGCAACAGTTATTGCTGTGTTTGGGGAAAAAAAAAAAACAAACAGATTTGTATCACCCAGAAATATTCTGCTGCATACAAACAAACTGTTACCTTAACAGAAATTGAAAGGCCTTTTGCACTGCCTATATAGTCACAGCATAAGACAAGAAAAAACTCTCCAATCAGACAATGACACTCTCACTATTGCTCTCACTATTCATCTCGCTCAGGGCATCAAGAAGCTATGGTGACTGGGTGACTGGGGAGGGCAATGCCAGAGAAAACAATCAGAAGCCACTCTATTCACAAAGATAAAAAATAATTATGTCCTTCAAGCCACTGATGATACGATCTGCTATCTGAAAGTTCAGGTACTCTAATTAATTCATATAAGAATTATGAAAAGCACTATGGAGTACAGAAGCAGTGGGGAGAAAAGCAAAAGGCAGAAAAGAAGTGAGATAATGAAATTGATAATGTGTTCTGAGAAGCAACAGGACAAATAAACAGATTTGAGATACCAATTTTGAAGTTACTTGTGCATCACTTCTGTCCAGGAGATGAAATACTGCACTGTAAAGAGAATTTTTATATCAAAGACTCACTGAAAATATATTGGGAAAGTGATCGTGACAATGGACTAGATAATGAGGTATCTGTACAGTTTAAAAGTCTACACAGCACAAGATACACATTCAGGAATTTGAACTGCACTGCCAAAGAATCAAAGGTAAATATGAATTACAAATAGTACTTCAACTGGTCTTCCTAACTCTCAGATAGCTAAGAATTAGACTTGTACATATTGCACGTCTGCTGTAATCTGGAAGCTTTAAACATCATCACTTCCATGACCTTGTTGTTCTAGACCAGTTAAGATATTTGACAATAAAAACAAGCAATAAAAAGTTAGAAACAACTGATGCGGCTTTAACAGTGTGCTTTATATAGAAATTACAGAACATAACTTTTAGAAAGGAAAAAGGACAAGTATTACTACACAGTAGAAAGTAAATGTGAACATGGCATTACCAGTTTATACATGTTTTGTGCTTCTGTATTAAAGGATTTTGTTGTTAGCAAAGAGCATCATTTTCATTGTCTATTTTCTCATAATGCTACTCAACTGACAGACCCATATGCAGCTGTAGATAGAGAACAGCAAGGGAAGATAAAACCATCTCCATCAGAGCTTTGAAGGGTATTAGCTAACCTCTAACTACTCTCTTCCTTCGGAATTTGGGAGTCTTTCTGGTGGTGATAGATACAATATTTTGAATAGAAAGGCTGTTAGGACTGCACTCCCATTTTGGTAATGGTAAGGAAACTTTTCCAAAGCAATTTTATTTTCAGCCCTTCTCACAGGCATAGTATTTACTTGTTTATTTATGTGTTTACTGGATAACTAGTATCCCATTAAATTTCACCTTTCAGACTCCATCTTCTTGATCCAAGTGTCCCCAGTAGTTAGTATTTTGAGAAAATGGCAGAAATTACTAGATATCAAGTATTATTGGCACAATATAAGTAATGAGGTTTCTGAATTACATATCACTACTTGTATTTCACTATAGTACCCTAAAGTGAAAACAGTTAAAAGTACAATGATGAAACATAATATCCAGCAGATGCTTTTCATAGCCTTCCTTGCCAAGACAACACCATCTCCTTGTATTAAGGAATTTTTATTCAGTATTTATTTATTATTTCCTTTTATTTAAAGAATTTGTTAAAGGATTTCTTTGTGATGAACACAAAAAAGAAAATTCTTGTCATATAAACATTATGCCACAAGCTACTTGGATCAGTCTTTCATTTATTAAAAGTTTATATCAAGCTTAGTAGAAAAAGCTCCTCCTCTTCTGGCAGGATCTCAATATAGGTACTAAAATAATAATACCTTCTGATCTGTATTTGGCCTTATAAGCATCCCTCCTTATACCTGCAAATTCTGCCTACCTTTTCTCTAACTAGCACTGTTATTAAACATGCCATGTGTGGAGAACGAAAAATAGTGTCTGTGGGCTCTGTTGATATATATACTGCAAATATATGCATGATGTGATAGTCAATACTTCAAATAAATTACCTTATTTATAACTATTTCAATGGTCCTATAATTTAAAAGACACATTATAGCTTGTAGGCATACAAACAAGATACAGCCTTAAGTTAAGAATTCTTGGCAACCTAAGTATAACAAGATGCACAAAACTAACACCTGCGCAGTCATTAACAAGCTATACTTAACTTTATAGACTACAGAAAGAGTTTTGAGGAGGAGCTTCAACAAAGACTGGGCACATCAAGAGCAAGTATGCTAATGACTGTAAAACAAACAGCATTTGGAAATCAAAACCAACACTATCAGCAGATAAAACACGAAATTCAACTTTGCCGTAAAATCTCTCCCTTGGAAGGGAAAGGGGAAGGCAAATTTAATGCTTTTCAAAGAAAGAAGTTTGTATTTCAGAAGATGAGTAAATAGACAAAAAAGCAAGTGATGTAGGCAGAATGGTAAGTGAAGATGATATTAACACCAGTAATTAAGTAAAGCAAAGCTATAAGTATTAGCGTCAGACAGGCAGATGAGATCATAACAATCACAGTGTTGAGGCAAGCAAGCCTTCAATCTGATTTATGGCTACATGGACAAACAGGAACTGACAGACCTTGGAACTGCATACTGCAAGAAGAGCACATGAGGGAAGTAAAGAAAACTCAGTAATTCTTCCTGACATGATTATATTCAGATGACCACCAAAGACCAAGAAAATTTTCTGAGATAACTATAGCTTAACTGGATTGCAGGAAGACCACTAAAAAGTAAAGCAGGGATGCATAAAAAAGCCATGCTTATGGCTACATTAGCTGAAGTAAGGTGTGGAGGAGGATGCAAAGACTGAGGATGGATTCTTGAGAGATCTAAACACACACCTACAGACAAAAAGAGGAGGAGGGGCAGAGAAGACCCATCCAATAAGAAACTGAGTCTGAAAAGAAAGAGAATCAACAAGGACAAAATGACAAATGTCTAAGAACAACAAAATCTAGTGAAGACTACAACATAGCATTGCAGAGAGATGACAGATGGAGTGGAGGAGAATAAAGGACTAGCCTGGAAATCCTCCAGGAAGAAGTGGAACATTAGTGAGATAAATTTCTGTGCAAAAGACAGAAAACAGAAGTGAGCAGTTCTAGAAAGGCATTAGAAGACAAGTAATTAAGACAATTGCACAAAGCATAGTCAGGGTATGGCGAGATGAGGGAGGTCCAGGGGTAAGATGTTAATCTGGTGAATAGAAACTTCTGAAGTTGAGAGTTGTTTTGTGCTGGGTTTTTTTAACACTAAGAGACTCAGATTTCTTGTGTATGGGAAGCAATTCAGGAGAAACGGAAATACAAGAACAAAAAAAAGAACAGCAGAAGGTCAGAAGGTGAATAGGGATAAGGATGGGTTCACTGGAAGAGGTTCAAAGACTACAAAACAAAAATTTAATGTCTGTTTCACTAAATGAAGAGGAAGCTTGAATTACAACATTAGTTGGTTAATTTTAAGAAGTTCACATGGAGAGAGAGGGGAATAGATAAGCTGAATGGAATGTATATGATTAATAAAAAAAATACAGAACTGGCAAAACTGCAAAGAAAGATACTCGTAACAGATGATAAAAATCCCAGAGATTAGGAAATGCAGAAAGTCAACAGAATCAAAAGACTTTCACCAGAGATAGTCAGCAGTATCTCTGAAGCATGGCAGATGGCATTAGGAACTGAGAAAGTGGATAGTGGGAGTCAGCCAGGACCATGAATTGTCAAAAGGGTTTGGAATTGTATGAGAAGAACAAAAAAAACAGAGCCTGAAGGGAACTGATAAACTGATAGAGGAAAGTACAGAGGAGTAAAGGAAATATGAGCAGAAATTATGTTATTAAGATAGACAAAATGAAAGTTTTGCAAAGTCCCATTCTTGGAGAGAGGCAGAATAAAAATGGTGAAAGCGTTTAAACAGTTATCACAGAAAAGGAACTCAGAGAACAAGTGCAGAGAAAAGACCAACTTGAGTGTGTAGCTGATTTGGCTCAGTTATACAACTCAAATGAGAAACAACAGCACCAGGGCAGCTACAGAGTTGGATAGTTATCCATAAGGAAACTGAAGAGTGAGAAATTATGAATGAAAGTCAGAGAGATGAGAATAGGTAGAGTTGTGTGCATACAGACCATTAAAACCATCAGCAAAACAGACAGAAGGTAATTCTATTGTTAAATAAAGTAAATTAATAAATAAAGCTGGGAGCAGGCAGAGCTTAAGAATAACAGCAGAGAAGTACCAATTTCTTTGACCTATATTCACAGTAGATATTGTTGAAGGTAATAGTCTCCACAAAAAGGATCATAGATGATGCCGTGTTAATAAACAAGGGAACATACTTCTGTGGGCTGAAGGGAACAGTAGGAGGTAAAAAGACAACCTCCAGGTCCTTTGAGATCAGTAACATTCCAAAAACATCAAGAAAATAGATAGATAATGGAGGGCACGAGGAGCTTTGCATCTGTGGGAAAAAAGGAAGTGACAGGAACAGCACAGAGAGGAAGCTGAACCAAAGACAGATGTAACTTAAGGGAAGAAGGACAGAGAATACTAAAAGAAGTGAAGTCTAGGCACGGGTTGATATAAAAGCAGGAAAAGTATCAGAAAGCATAAAGATAATCAAGTACCAGTAAAGCAACCAAAAACAACAACAGAAAGGAAACAGTACTGTCCTGATTGTTGTTTTCATATACCCTGAAACTTCTGTATCTGAAGCTGTTACATATATCCTATCTGACACACATTAGTTGTTTTAACATAGTACATGGTGATTTAAAATTCTAGTTGATAAGGATGATTTGCTATGACATAGTTACACTAGAAGAGTATTTAATCCACTGAAGTTTATATTGCATGCCAAGTCCATATAAGCAGTATTGGTTGAGGCATTTTATACTTGTACACTCTATAACTGTATTAGAAATTCATGCCAACGTACACTAATAAATCTTTAGTAATGCAGAAGTGGACTAATCTGAGCCCTGTTTTCCCAGGAATTTTAATCATATTTATGGATCGTCTGCCAGAATAGCATACTGATTGCTTAATTCTTCTCAAGATATAGTACACAAGAGAGTAAACAACATCCCTGGTCAAGTGTTATTCTGCAACCTTGGATGATCAGATGCCTGGGTTCTTTGGAAAGGAGTGTTTGTCATTTTTTAAGAAGCTTGCATTGTTACTTTGAGTATACTTATTCTTTTCCAAGCCCAACATCACAGCTAGTATGTACGACACTTATCTTTACCAACGATTGTTTTCAAGTAGAAGATTTCTGAAGTCAAAGGACTGTAAACAGAAGAATGACAGCTAATGTATTTTAAACCATAACTATCCCAGGAAGTTACACAGGCCTTTTGGTCCCCAAGTAAGGGTGCAATCATGTGTGCTATATATGGGAACCACAGATTTCAGCTAACACTTAAAGCTCTAGGAGCTGATCTGCCTGAGAAGAGGAAAAAAAGGAAAAAAATAGAAGTGTTACCTGAAATTCACTCCTTCCCTATCACTCTGTTACGTTATTGAAGTCACAGATATGCACGCTTAAAAAACAAAGGGACATCAGCACTTAGGAAAAAATTAAGAGTTATGTGTAATAATTTTATTTTTTTTTAAACCTTTATGCTTTGGTATCATTTCACCTCCTGGTGTAAACCTGGCAGAATTCAAAACTCGAGGAAGCAAGTTTGTACTTCATCAAGCTTATAAATCCATTTCCGACTGGTAGACCAGATCATGACAGGGATGTTAATCCCCATTAGGTATGTGAAATCCTACATTAACTTGTACCTTGCACAACTTCTGTGTGATCAGCAGGAACTCAGCAGGATGGAAGCTAGTTAAGATGCCAGATATTTTTTATTTTAAACTATAATATTGCCATGGACTGCAACAGAACACTAAAAAGCACATACCATAAGAGCTTTCCTGTACCAAGAAAAAGAATGAGCGTATTTAAACTGCAACAGAGTGTAGAAAAAGTCAGTAAGAGACTAGAAGTCAGAACAGAAAGAACTGAAATGTCCCTTGAACCTTCGAACAGAGAAGGCCCAAAGCTTTTGTAAGACCACTAAAGACTGAAACTACATCTCCCTGTACAGCTTACATTTAAACTGAAGAATTTTTCATTGAGGGAAAAAAAAAAGAGAGAAACAGAAAAAGCAAATGTCCCCGCTTCTTCTTTTAGCAGTGGATCTGACTTGCAAAGTGCAGTCTGGAAACCTGCCCATCCACCTCACAATCACTGGAACGAGCAGTTTAGCCTAAGTATCACACTGTCTATGTCCATTTATTAGTCACCTGCTACAAAATAATAAAAGGTGGGAGTAGCAAGTGACATATTTAATTACTAAGTAAAAGAAATTTCTCCTTTTCAATATCATAAAGATCAAGTCAACACATCCTGTGCATAATTCCATTAATAGATACTACTATTATTCCCCTGGAAAATTTATTCATGATTATTCTCATTCTTGTTCATTTTTCATCACCCTGAATCATAAAAATAATGCCTGTGCCAGAGAACAATAAAAGATAGCAAAGGCACGATGGCTTTTTTAATCTGTCCATGAAAAAACTGAAACTATGTGACATTATTATCTTGACTTGTGTTTTAAACACTTTCTGAATGTTTCTGCTTCCTCAGTTTTCTTATTTCTGAAAAGCTGCATTACATTTCTGTGGATTTCTGAAAAGCTGCATTACATTTCTGTGGATATCCAGCCAGCCTAGAAGTAATAAATCTGCATATCCTTCCAACAGAACTACTCTCAAGATATTTTAGTCAACAAAACCAGTTTATAATCCCAAATTCTACAGGTGGGAGACCAAATGTCGTGTGCAACATCCTTCTTTGAAATCACCTCGCATACCTTTGAACTGGATTATCTGACCTCATCTTTGAACTGGAAGACTGCATGTATGATGTCAACTACACCAACTACAACAAATCTTCTACAAAGATTTCCCGTGTTTGTAAACAATCAACCAATAGCCTGTTGCTAGCAATGGGCAGGTTTAGAGAAACTGTTATAAAGAATAAAATTGCAGGACACGCAAGTAAGCATGATATACTGGAAAACAATTAATCCTGTGGAATGTTCCAGGGAAACACATATCAGCTGAGGGATCTGAGGTACATTTGCCGTTCTGCACTGAAATTAATCAAGAGGTCCTCTGACAACAGACCAGGAAGCTATAAATACACATAAATTCAAACTGAGCAGAATTGCACTAGGAACCTGAATAAGCAAAGAAAACCCTGCCTTCATTAACACAGACAATCTCCCAAAGTGAGGGTTACTGAGAATGGGGTGCTTCTTGCCTTGGAAATGATGCAACCCCCTGCTGAATTCCGAGAAGTGCAGTTTTGTTCCACAACAGTACTACGTCACTGTACATCACTATGAATATCCCAATAAGTAAACTGAAAACCAAGAGAAGTAGATACATGGTGATGAACATGCTGGAAAGCAGAAGCATCCATTATGGGAACAGCATTAGCTTCAGGCCTTAACCAATTTATTTTACAGGATCCCTGCTGCCCAGCTCTGTACAGAAGCAGATGCCAAAAGTGTCCAAAGCCAAAGAGCCTACCTTGTTTGCTGTGACTGAATAAACAGTGTAAGAGATTCTTCAGGTCACCTGAAAAAATTTTATGCAGTGCACACTGGAAGATAAAAGTGCTATTCTTTATGTTCCTATATTAAATTACAGATTTACAGGTGTGTACAGTATAGCCAAGCAAAGACAGGAAAATTAAAAGGAAATTAAACTAGGAATTGATAATGACATTTATATGGACATAAAAGGAGGCCCATGTGGGAAATAAAGTCTAAGCGACTGCCAGGGAAATTTGTTTACAGGTGATGATACAGACGTTGCTAAAAATATAAATTTAATCCCTGTCTCAGCAATTGCAAAGGATACCAAAAAGGAGACAACACTTCTTATCTGTTGAAGCAGACAAGAAAAGGACCCAGAGCATGCCTCAGATCTGTGGTGAGGTTGTTGCTACTGTAGATGTTTGGGACACAAGGCAGTGCTAGTAACTACTTTTGACAGCACAGATTACATCTCTCACTGACATCCACAGCAGATAAGCATCTTTGCATTAGAAGTTAGAAGGCTGAAAAATTTCATCACATCTGCACCCTACAAAATAGCAAACCATTCCGGAAAGAGGAGGAGGAGAGCAGAAAGCAGACTGGGCAATAACCAAGCCCAGTGCAAGATGCTCATTAGCAGAAATGAGAAATTCACCCATGACTGCATCCAGAAAGACTGGTGATGGTACACTGAGATCTAGCAGAGGGAAGGAGTCTGGCAAAGGAAACAAGGAAACCAAGTTCCTGAAGAAAGAGGTCATCACTTCCTTCCAGAACAAAAGAAGAATGCCAGGACAGTTTTTCATTTCCCCATGTCTCATATTTCACATAAAGTTAGGTAAAGTTTACCAGCAACATACAGCAACCTCCACTAAATCCTGTGCCCTAGTGATCTAAGGAGTCATATTTTTGACACGTATTAGCACAATTACTAGAAATGATACACTAAAGTTCCAGCCACAGTTACCAGACACAGCTTCACCCCTAGTAGCACTCACAGAACTAGGCCTATACTCGCCACATGAAATCTAACCACCTATGAATAATCTTCAGCAGAATATACAATGCCATAAGAAATCACTGCATTACATTGTTACAAAACTCTCACTTTGTATTTTCCATACCTATTAGATTTTCCTAATGTCCATTCAGTGTACACTCCATTAAAAATGTTACATGGCAGTCAACATGAAGGTAACACCACACAACCTCCACTTTCTCATATACTAAGAGTTGCCTAAATTTAAAGTTGTGATATGCACAACTGCTGCTTAAGACACATGTACATGCACAAAGTCAAAAATTTCATATTCATCAAAATTTATTCATGGTACAGGACTTGAAAAGTTAGATGAACAATGGGGAGAAGAAAAGGGGAAAGAGCAGTCTGATTCCCCACCCCCCCAAGTTTTAAGTAATTCAGATAACTTTAGCAGGAAAATAGAAAATGAACACTTAAACACCTTGAAAAATTGAACTGAAGAATGACAGTGGATGGTGTAACTGACCTGCATGACTAACTCTCAGACAGAAACCCCCTAAAGCACAGTTAACCCCCTCACATAATAAGCTTGACATGAGGTCTCTACCATGCAAAATCCCATCTCCAGGGCAACTCCACACCTGAATGCAATTACTCAATTGCAGCTTCTCTTACAAATGCAAGTACAATGTATTTCTCTGCTTCAGGATTCAAGGATTCAGGTACAAAAAGTGACACTGCTTTTCCTGGAAATTTTTTGTCACAGGATTTGGACATAAAACCGATACTACTTTTGTTAAAATAGTTTTAATTGCATTAAATGTGGATACAAACCTTATGGGTATGCTTTCTTACATGTATTTTAATGACTCTGTGTGCCTGCATAAAATCTTTAAAAAAGAGAATTTAAACAAGTGAACCCATTATGTCATCAGTAGAGAAAAGGATGAATCTTGAATCACTGAAGTCTCCTATACATATTTTTAGTTTGTTTAAGCAGCCTGGAGGAAAAGGAGGAAGCTATTACAAAAATGAGCAAATTTTTACAATACCACAACACTCCCTCATGTCACTTAATGCCTGTTTTACATTTTCATTCAATGCACCAAGCTGAATATTTTCTGTCACTTGATGGCTGCTGCATCAGTTGAGCACATTTGAGAGCTCTGTGCATGTTCTGAGTTTTTACTAGAAATTAACAAATCATTTTTGGCAAGTTGACTAAAACAAAACTTACAAATCCCTGGAGTTCAGGTTCCCCATAGTTTACCTTTATTTTTTATCACAGCAGCCTTCCAATATCTGAAGGGGGCCTACAAGTAGACAGAGAGGGATGCTTCATCAGGAACTATAGTGATAGGACAAGGGGCAATGGGTTTAAACTTAAACAGGGGAAGTTCAGGTTAAATATAAGGAAGAAGTTTTTTACAGTGAGGGTGGTGAGGCACTGGAACAGGTTGCCCAAATAAGTGGTAAATGCTCCATCCCTGGCAGTGTTCAAGGCCAGGTTGGAGGGAGTCCTGGGCAACATGGTCTAGTGTAAGGAGTCCTTGCCCATGGTAGGGGGGTTGGAACTATGTGATCTTAAGGCCCTTTCCAACCCAAACCATTCTATGATTCTGTGATTATTAGCGATATCATACTACACAATATCTTCTTACTCGGTTACTTTAAAATTTGCTTAGGTCAAAATATCAAAGCTTAACCTTTCCCCTTAGGCATTAGTCTTTGCTTGTATCAATTGGCACTGGGGGACACAGATTCCATATACGACATTCCAGAACAACAGGAGGTTTCATCACTGAAAAAACTGCTATGAATTAAGCAAAGCTATTTCAAAGCTTTTCTTCTCCATAAGATTACCAACAGATGGTATTTATAATTTTCAGTGCATTAAATCCTCGTTTTTCAAGGATTCAAATTTCCTATATTTCATTGACCAGTTAACAGACAATCCAAATTTCTTTATCAGATAATGTGATTCTACCTCTCTACTCAGCCCTGCTGAGACATTACTGGGGCATACTGTACAGTTCTGGGCTTCTTTCTTATAAGAAAGACATGGATGTACTGGAGTAAGCCCAGTAAAGGGCCATAAAGGTCACAGAAGAGGAGGCCAAGAGCACTGGTACTGTTTCAGCCTAGAGAAGGCTCAGAGGAGTCTTATCAGAGCGTACAAATACATGACTGGGGGGGAAGTAGCAAAGGCTTAACCAGACTCTTCCCAGTGGTGCCCAGTGATAGGGCAAGAAATGAGCACAAATTAAATATATGAAGTATCACTTAAGAAAAAAAAACTTTGCCCTTAATAAAATGGAAATAGCAGTATTACCCCACCATATCATCAGTCACATCTTGTAACCTCTTACTGGTATATACATTTTTTAAATTACTCCAGAAAGTGATGCTCTCCCTTTTAAGGGTCACACTGAAATCAGTATAGCACAATGAAGGCATTAGGTAGCTTACTCTGTGGTTTATGTCGAACTTAATTAGTAAGTGGCCTATTGGAATTTACCAGAATCATGGTCACCTTCCCTACTACTCCCTCTCAGGTGGTCCCAGAATTTGTTGGGACTAATTATGACTATTTAAAATTTTTTTAACAGATTACTGTGGTATTGTTGTTGTTATTTGTCCACATTTTCATATTGCATCCCAGCAAATCTCCTTTAAAAGGTTTCTATTCAAATGATCAAATAGTGATATTCTTGGAACACTAAATGGAATAGAGCATTCTTGGAACACTAGTCACTTAGCTATGTATTTTGTGACCTTACTGTTCACTATTATATATTTATGCTATGTTACTTTATGTTTCAGATCTTTCTGACATGCTGATTCTAAGCCTTCTATAATTCAGGTTATGACTCCAAATGACTTAGTATATGAATTAAAGTACTAAACAAGGAGAATTTGACCAGAGAATGGGATCATCTCTTGGGACGGAGACTAACGTAGGACAAAAGGACTTGAATTCTTTCAACTCACTCTGAAAGTACTTTTTACTTCCTGTGTTGTTTTGCTAGTTGCGAATGTTTGGCCACAATCTCCTATTAGTCCTAGTACTGTCATTTCCTTAAAAACTGGTACTGTAATATAGGAAAAAAGTCAGCAGTGTGGATTCAGAACATCAATCAATAATAAATAAAACCACTACACAACTGAGCATTGACATGAGTGTGAACATTCACATATTAGTAAATGACACAGATACTGGGCTTCTTGCCCAACTCACTAGTTAACTTTGCTCCTAAAACATCCATACAGAGCTCCGTTTCTTTTAAGACCTTTATAATCAAGTTCTGTAAATTGGAATGCTTAAAGACAGGGAAACACATACTCATGGATGTGTATTCATTATGCGTAGTCATAGGGAAAGAATACTTTAGTTAGGGTAATCCTTCTTTACATAGTATTCTTCAAACAGTGACAATTGCAATCAACTTAGAAGGGATGGTATAGTTTAGAGAAATAAAAGAAACCCTTCTTGTTGATACCAAGACACTGCCACTGGATTCAATTACTTCAAATTTGTACAATATGACCAAATATCAGCAAACATTTTAAAACTGTCATTTTATTTATTTTCTTTTGGGGGGGAGGGGAAAGGCACATTTTTAAGCAAGCAAAATAGTTTGTAGTTTTAAGTTTTCAGATCTCTTCAGTCTGATTCCCTGCTCTCGTGTAAGTCTCTATCTTGCTGCAACTCCTTCTTCTAGAAAAGAACCTCACTTCCTTAATACATTCCTTTGGAGTAATATTCTTTAGTCCACCAAGATTAAGGAGGACCTATAATGGAACTGCCTTCTTTACATGAAAAAAACATATTCAAATTCACTTGCAATAGTCAGTAAAATTATTGTTCCAAAATGGAATGACCCAAACACACACTTCCTCAGGTAAGCATTCTTCACCAATTTTCCTCTGTAAACACAGTTTCTATCCTAACCATGCCGCAATGGATGTTTATTGCGCAATTTGGAGATTATTATCAATGATACATTTCAGAAACACACAGAGAACAGTGTGCAGAATTAATATAAATGATGAAACAGAGTCCAGGATAAGCACATGACATACTACTATAGCTTCCAGTTGCGCAAAATTCCATAGAGATCTAATTATTTTAAATGAGCAAAGGAGAGTTCAGAAACAACTTCAAAATGCATGCAAGTCATGATTTTAAATTACACTTGAATAAAGAAAACAAAAAAGCTAGGGGGAAGGTCTGTCCTAATAAAAAGTCCATAAATACCCTGCAAAGCACCAAAATACCATGAAACCAATACTTTCAGGAATTTCATTCCAATGCCAAGGAACAGAATGTACTCATTGTGACTAATACATTAAAATACTGAAAATAAATTCTAACAGATTAAAAAGATCTTGTAGCAAGTGAAAGGTATAGTTAAATCATTCCAAACCTAATCAAGCTTAAGAGCAGGGCAGTCTTTCTCCATTATTAATAAGAATGTAAGCTGGATAAGTACACTGGGAAACTATAAATTATGGGTAATAAAAGTAATACAACACTGTTTTACAAATATGTTTTTAATTAAAAATGAAAAGACAGTCTTTTTTACTGAAGCAATTTACTGCACATTCTTAAGTTTGGTCTTCTGTGGTCTCCCGCACACATATATTTTCAGCAGAATGTTATTAAATGGGGGGTGAAACCAGAATACAGTTTTAAATGCAAAATTGAATCCACATTTTACATGTTTACATTTCTGTGTGGAAATATGAAAATACTTTTAAATCTTGATCACTTAATCCGGTGCTTTGAGGTCAGGAATTATCACTCACCCCTGCCAATCTGCTGTCCAGTTTTATGTGAAAATTGTTGTTCTACAAAGGTAAAGCAAGTGACAGAAAAATTGCACACTACTTTCAGGCTTCCGTGGAGCTTTTAAACCACATGGCCAAACACGTTGCCATGGAAATGTTCTGCAAATACATCTAGAATTTCTTAAGATGGAGCTGAATATCACTGTTTTAAAATAAACTTCTACAAATTTAAACATAATCGCTCTATGATGTATTCAAGGGAAACAGTGGCTACTATCTAGCATTTATTACACCTAAAGTTGTAATAGGATCTCCAATTACATTTTGTGCTCCACACATGAAATTAGGCCACTATCTTCCTATGTAAAATACCCACATACCTGGGGTTTTATGTACTCCGACTGTCCTATCCATCACCACAATACATTCGCAGACACTTTTTTTATCAGCCATGCAATAAAGTTGTCAACAGTTAAAAACAAAAAGGATGAGACATGCTTAAGTAAAATGAATTTGGTTTTAAACAACATTCTAAATATTTAAGTTATTCACCTTCTCATTTACAACCCATTACTATTAGTTTGTGTCACTAAGTGTAATAATTAGAGGAGCGTTATCTTGCCAAACTTCCACTGTTATGTTCAGTGAGCTATTTTTAAACTGATTTGAAATAAAGCAAAAAAGAAAAAAATCCTACTACTGCAAAATACAAAAAAAAAAAAAAAATCAAGCAAGATCAGTGCCAGCAAAACAGCTCAGTCCTGTTACACAATGTGATACGTTGTTTTAAATAACCTGCCACTGTAGGTAAACAGTTGCCTTATACTGCATTACATACCACAAACACACACATTCACAATAGCTTTGTGTGCCATGTACAGATAAAGCAAAGTAAAAACGCAATACAATCTTGTAATTTTACTTTACAGTAAAGGTATAATCTTTACCCTGAATTAGTTAAAAGAAATCATATTCACAATAAAAACTGAAAAAATTGAAAATATATATGGAATAACCTTACAATGTTCAAATAGCAATTAACAACACATTAGATTTCCAAGATATACATTGCTCTGCTTATGTAAACAGTCTACCCGACAAATCCTGTAGCAAATCCAACATGAAACAATTACACAGACAAAGAGACTGTAAACGACCTAAAACTGTAAAACAAACCCTTGTGTTAAAAATATTAGAATAAACTATAAGGTCATACCTGATGACTTAGAGACTGTAATGTCTCACCGGTTCCAAGCTGCATGACCTTTCTATTTCCAGAGACTCCCAAAAATTGCATTTCCTGTCTTACAGAAGTACATCACAGACCCATCTATCTTTCAAAATCTTCAGGGCTAGTGAAGAAAGCATTAACAGCCATTCTGTTCATCAGTAAGTGCTGGAGTCATTACCCTCAAGATATCAGATCTTAAATATAGTTCCCTCCGTGCGATTACAGACATCCAGTAGTCAAGGAGGCTGACACAGCTATATCACTGATGCTGCTAATGCCATCTGAAAACAGTAAGCTTACTGCTTAAAGCAATCCTGCATCATCCAAACAGAACAAGCCACATCCTTCAATTCCTCACTTGCGTTTTTTATAAAATCTAGCGCTGCCATTATAGATTTTATTTTCATCTGTGGTCAGCTAAAGGAGAAATTAGACATTATGCAACCAGCTTTGCATTAACAAAAGAAAAACGGCAGATGAAGTGACATATCGAGGTTATCACATTTTGCTTGCATGACCACTCCTCAACAAGCACTATCACTATTCAGAAGCAGCATCACAATCTGATCCAAAGGAAAATTACCAGAAAGAAATTATAAACAATTCAGGGGCAGCAAGGCATTTAAATACCTTTGTGGTACTGAAACAGCTATTTTATGTAGCCGTATGAATCCTAAATTAAAAACATTGCTTCCCTAAGAATTTTTAGTGTTTATTTTCAAATAAATTGCGTGATCACTGCATTGTTTCTATTACTCCCTGCTAGCAGCCAGAAAACAGCATGCCTTGAGAATGTGCCAGTATTATGACAGCAAAAATGTGTTTTGATATCAAACAAAACAATCATGCATGGCTTTTTTCTGATACAAGAGACCTTTCAAGCTAACAAATGTATAGTATTCTCCTTAGTAATTTTTAAATTATTAAGACTACAAAGTAATAACCAGATTTTTTATTAAAACACATACTTGATGCATATTAATTATTATAAATCACTATTTATGTTTATTGTTGCTATTATTATGGCAATAAATTTATGCAAACAAAAACTTCACAGAACTAAGACGAAACAGTCCCACCAACAAAATGGAAGAAGTTATCATTTAACAATTCCTCTGCATTTCAGACCCACAGAAAATTTACTGATGTTCACGCACTGAGAAAGTCCTATTGAGGTACTCAGTCCATATCCTTAAACACAGAGGAACATCCCCTGAACACATACTGAAATATATTGCTAGTGGTCGAATTTTACAGACAAATAAAACTTGGAGGAAAAAAATCTTCCTAATATAACTACAACTTGCATGTTATTCAAATGATTCTGGATGTCCTTCTTTAGTTTGAAATATAAGCAGAAGCTGAATCTAGAAGTAAATGGTTCTAAATTAATTCACCCAGATCCTATTCCGTTAGTTTAACATTATTATTATATAGTTGTAGTAACTGGTCTTTTGAGTAACTTAATCAAATTTGGCTTATAGTCATTCACATTGTGGCACTGATAAAAGCAAACTGGTCTCATCCATGAATATCACAGATTTTCCCTTTGAGAGAGAAACTGCCTGCTATCAATTTTTAATTGATTCACTTTATACAGCGTGCAACTGACTCATCTACAGGGAAAAGGAGCTCAGCAACACATTCATAGAGGGTCTCCAGTGACATGTCCAGCAGCTCAGCAGAGGCTAGCCACCGAAGCCCGAAGAAGTTCTGAAGTACAGTAGGGAATCAGATCAAGCCAGACTTGATGCCGCTTTTTTGTATTTTCCAGAAAGTTAATCTTGAGACCAAACTACCTGACACTGCCCTTTTACTTCTGCTGATAATGGCAGTCAGGGTGCCACTCTGAACAGGGTGAATGCTCATTGTGAAAGCTGCCACTTTTAAAGTTTTTTCCATAAAAACTCATGAATTCACTTTCAACCTAAAAAACAGTACCAAATCTATGTGCACAGGATATAAATGCATACACACAAGGAGACAAAAGGCCCTTTAAAAAATGGAAAAGAGTGATTCAGCAGTAAAAGAAGGAGAAAATGTATTTCCCTACATCAGTATTAAACAAGAATATCTCCCAGGGTAATATTTTTATTTCCAAAGATAATTTTATAAAAGATAATAATACACCAGCATTAAATATTAATTATTCCTATGCAAACACACAGTTCTGCAATACTATATTCTGATCAGTAGCTACTTACAACTATGTAAGGGAGTACAACCTTGTATCTGTAAGTTGCTGGTAACCACTTCCAAGTCCTAATAAACCACCGAGCTAGAACACAAAGGGTAGGAAGATGGTAAGAAGTGACCGCATAAAAAATGTATTTTGCCAAGACACCTTTCATAAATAATACACATGCTCTCTCTGTGCAAATCTTGAACTATATGACGATCTCCACCCAAAGAGTGAAAAATACAGAACTAGGAGCTTTAACCACAGCTGTCAGAAACATCACTTACGTAGTTCCTGCTCACAAAGAATGCATAATCTCTGCCCAGCTGGACATTTGAGGAATTCACAGAATCATACAACACTTAGAGTTGGAAAGAACCTTAAGATCATCTAAAATCAATTCAAGAGCTAGCAGAAGACAAGACAGAACACTGTTTTCCTGAGTTAGGTTCAGACCTCAATACAGATTATAAATGCACTCAGAAATATACAGCAATATGATTACAATAATATTTCATTTATATTATCCCAACTAGGGGAATCTTCTCCCAGAAGTTATACCATGTTTTTCCTCATGTCAATACAATTACTGCCTTGTAAAAGTGAAAATTTGAACATTTCATTATAAATGTTAAAACAGAGATGGTATAATTACAATACTCTTTTATAAAGTAGTTATTTATTCAAAGAGATGTTCAAAGCAAGAATTTGGTAATCCATTCCCTTCAGAATATCAACAGGTACCACTTTATACCATACAAAAGTATTACTCACAAATACAGTTTGCTTTTATTTCTTTTAATTTTTCCACCCCACAGGAAAAAAGAAAGGGAAAAAAAAAGAGAGAGAGAGAAAAAAAAGCAAATTCAGACTTCCTGTGGATTATGTAAGGTGAAATAATGGTCACTTTGAGTCTATTATGAATCAGCTTCACATCAAGAAACCTGACCTATGCAATAAGTGAGCTAACAACAGAAGCTTTGTCACTCAACTTTTTAAATTAAGTCATGTTTGCTAGTGATGGAGAACACTTGAGATCAGTGAAAGGTATTACAGATTGTAAAAGTAACGTGAGATGACATAGTGCTGTACCAAAAGAGCTGGAAGAACAATACTAACACATATTCCTTGGCATCATTTTGGGGGATCAATTTTACTATATATTTATTAATGACAAGAGCATAAGTAGTATTAATAATACACAAAAATCATTTTGGGTTCGCTCAAAAATTTCTGATATTGGAAATTGCTGCTCATATGAGGAACAGAACATCACCAGGAAGACATGGATTACCTTTAGGAAAATTGGGGTAAAATTTAATAATGTGAAATGCAAAGACGTGAACTGATTATTAAGTTTTTGCTAAGAATTGAGAGCTCAGCAGCTGAAAATTACAGTGGATGAAACTGTGGGGACAAAGCTGATCACAGAGTAATTATGAGCTACCAACATGATGTCCCTATGGAAATGGAATGAAATTTTAAAATTATCAGGGAAGATATTTCTAGCAAACAGACATCAGCATTAATGCAATAACAGGAAGCTCTATTAAAATCCTACTATTCTTGAGTCTGATCATCTATGCCTAGAAAAGGAATTTAAACTGCAAGAGATAAAGGCTTCTACAACGGTCAGGAAAATTCCCAGAAGAAACTGAAAACATTTGGTTTGTTTAGTTTAACAAAAAAGGACCAAGGGGAGATCGCTGTAGGTGTCAAGACCGAGATGCCAACGAAAAAGAAATAATATTAATGTAAAAGAAAAGTCCTGGAACAAGCACAAATCCATACAAATCTGTCATTAATGTTTGGGGTTTTTTACACTACAAGAAGCTGAAGGTCTGCAAGAGCAGGAAATCAAACTAAAAGAGCAAAAGTGTGTCTTTCATTCCTGTATCTCTACTAGAGACGATCATGAAAACACAGACAATTGAAGAAAAAAAGCAGAAACTTAAGGTACAGCAGAATTGGTACCAAGAGCAGGACATAAGGAAAATGGGGAGATTGCCCTGGTGCTCAGCAATGATTGGAAATAAGTTTGTAACTCTGAATAAAACAAACAAACAAACAAACAAATAAAAAACACAAAAACAACCAACTAAAGAAAAAAAAACCACAACTTGGTAACAGTTGGTTTCTCCTGTACTGAAAACACTGAGATTTTGTCTCAATAGGTAGAATGGTATTAACAAGATAAATAGCTCAGCAGTTTCTTTTAAGCAAAATAGTTCATCAGTTCTTAAATTTCATCTGATTGCTCAGATCAACACAGATTAAAAAGTATCTTTGTACTTGAGTGGAATAAGCTCAAAAGTAATTAATGATAGCCCATTCCCCTTTAATCCTAATGACAGGACTGTTTCTGTTACCTCTCTGTAGTCTACCTATGTATCTCTTATTTAATTATCCCATGAAATTATTGAAGCTTTTTTTTTTGTTATAAAGTGTAAATACCCCTCTCTAGGCAAACAGGAAAACCATTTAGAAAATATAAGTTTAGATTTATTAACTCACTAAATACTTGCTATGGTTTATGTACATATTTACTACGTTTTCACAAATGAGGTACTGTTCCAACACTGTCCTTTTGTGATTATTTCAACAGGCATTACGTAAGTCTAATGAGGTCATCTGTGGATAACCACAACTGTGGTTAAAGGAAACTCAAAACCTTTATAAAACAAAATAGGAAACAAGCAAAGGCAGACCTGAACCATGGCTGCATAGTAAAAACCTGAAATGAACTGCTTGCTTCCAATTCTTCAGTATCAAAACCTGCTTTTCCAAATATCCTACTGTCAATAGTGTTGTATCCTAGCATTAGAACTCAAGTTGTATCATAGGCCAAACCCTGATGATCCACATCACTGCATTACATGTTGCCGACAAATTAGAATAAATGTATAATAAACAGTTTTAAAACAATGAAAAGAAAGACCTATTTCTATCCATTATTTTACCTTCAAAATCAACTTCAAAATGCCTGGCATACCATTTCGCAGAAGATAATGTAGGAGAAGGCAGACATCTTTTTCTCAGACTGCTGAGAGGCAATTCTATACTTAGAGTGTATATAAAAGATGGTTGCTTATAGAATCATAGAATAGTCTGGGTTGGAAGGGACCTTCAAAGGTCATCTAGTCCAACCCCCCTGCAATGAGCAGGGACATCTTCAACTAGATCAGG
>JANHGB010051425.1:3606-23743 GCA_026283785.1 Coracopsis vasa
GGGATTGGTGGGGAGGGAACAGAGAGCTAGGTGTCATGCAACAAGGAAGAGTCTTGACAGATCTGTGCTGGCAGTTTGTATTTATAAGCCACATTGTGACTGACGAGCTCCACAATAAAATCCCTACTGACTGCAGAGGCTGCAGAAATGACCCGGTTTTTGTTAGGGGGAGAAAGTACAAACAGGAGAGGGAAGAGGAGAAATCATATTTCTCAACTCTTCATCTAAGCAGTGTCTTCACTGAGAGAAAACTCTCTCCATCGTTTAGCGCTGTGCTAGCTTCCTGTGATGCAAAGTGAAGGGGACCAGCATGGGAAGAGCCACTCAGCACTTCAGAGACTTGGGGAGTTTCTCTGTGTGGCAGGTATAGCTGGTGAGGAGTGGGGAGGTGGGGTTAGAGGTGAGCTTAGTTGTACTTCCAGCAAGCTACAAGGACCTCAGCTGGCCTCTACCACTTTTATCGTGATGGGCTTTAAATTAGGAAATAGCTTTGGGATCCCACTTGTCATGCTCAGCAGTCACAGTTCCTTGCTCACAGGGGTGTTTGGGGGAGAAACTACATTTATGTGTGTGCAAGCAAGTATCAGAGGGAGAGGTGTTACTGCCATACTAGAGAAGTCATTCTAACCTGTCATCCTGCAATGCCATCCTAACCAGCTGTGATGGACACACAGATATGAGAATGGGTTTTAGGACGAGGTAGCTGGGATTTGGGGAGGCATCCTGAAGCGCTGGTGCAAGAGCAGCAGTCCCAGCTCCTCAGAGCAGTTTATCTGTTTCCAAGTCGCTACCCCAGAGGCGACAACCACCTTCCCTTGACTCCAGGGCAGAGCTGTTACACTAATGCCTTTGGTCTGCCATCAGAAGGGAAAGAGCTGTGTCAACACAGAAAACGCTGTTTGCTGACAGGTTGTTAGAGACAAAGGAGATACAGGCAGAAGCAGGAATAAAAATGGAAGTTCTCAAGTAAAAAATGGGCAAAAAAGAGAAGATTGATTGTTTCAGTCGCAAAAGATAGAAAACTGAAGGGAAAAGTAAAAAGACTATTAAATTGAATATGCCTGCCCTTTAGAATAGCATTGATAAAGGCTGGGGATGTGCAGTGTAAAGGTTGAGACATATCTAACTGCGGGCCACATCTGATGAAACGATAATTTATGGTTAGAGAATAAAACAGACCGTTTGGATGATGTGGGTATCATTTCTAGACTATCAGGTGTTAGGAGGCCGGAGGGAACACACATCAGTAGATACACGAAGTAGGTGTCTGAAGACCATCCAACTATGAAAAGAAAAAAGTAAAAAAGCTCCTGTTTATTGCTTTGCTTGCTTCCCTATCCAGCCCTGCTTGCTGTAGGGAAACCAAATGAAAAACTGGGTAATGCAATATACAGTCTGTGTTCCCCATTACCATTGACAATATGAGAAACAATACCTTACTGATGTCTTAGGTTTTTAATGAAGATGCTTGTTAGACTTCACAGTCTAAATGCAAAAGAGGTGTTTGTTCTCCAAATGTAGCCAGGTCTGGATGGGGCAGGGAAGGGTGAGCACAATTAAGAGAAACAAAAATGGTGAGAAAAACCTGGATAGTGACTGAACTAATCAAGACAAGGATGATTACACTGAATGAGCAGACTTCTCCATATAGATAGATTAATATTGCAAATCATGTCAGCCAGTGCAGTAGCCCAGCCTCTTGGTGGCTACATCTGTTTCTTTTCTATTAGCTGCAGAATCAAATACAGTCATTAGGAAACAGACACATGCACTCTCATCTCCAGAGTGCATCGTACTGTACTAACTGGAGCCCACAAAAAATAGCTAGATTATTCCCTCATTCTCCCCCATTTTTTGCCTGTCACTATTTAACTATGCACATACCTGCTCTCTGAATCATATGGAACTTTCTCTTGAATGGTATTTTTGTTACTGAAATGTTTTCTTCAAGTCCCATTCAGTGCAATTGCCTCTTACCTCTCACCCCATCAAATTGAGAGTAAATGCAAACCCCAGAGTATAATTTACAAAGACATACTGTTGAATCCTGCATCAGACTCTTTTGCTTGAAGCCTATAATTGTATCCTGTAGAAAGCCAAACCTAATTTGCTCATTCTAGAGAGCATTGTGTTGTGAAAAATCGATCCAAACTTCTGCACTTAATAACAGGAATAGCTTTCTGTACCTGATGTAGAAGTGATTTGTGTTACGTAATACACGTAATTACTATGAAATTACGTTTTCGTATTATAGGATATCATAGCATTCAATGAGGCACTTTCATTGCAGCTTTCCCAGGGTCTCTCAAGTGTTTGGTTTGGAGAAGGTGGTCAGCACAACAGTCTCTTGCCAGAGTCCCAACATCACTGAGGAAAACAGACCGTAATTAAATGCAAATGTGTACCCCCTTCTTGCAATCACTGGGAACATTGGTGTTGAGTAGGTCTGCAACTTGTTTTTACAGACTCACAAGGGAAAGCCTGATGTATACAAAAACACATGACCTAGTGAATTAGACTTGCCTCTTATGCCCAGATATATCAATGATTGCCTATGTGGCAACATTTGTGAGGATGTCTGTCTCTGTACAACGGCACTGATGGTTGCTCACCTTCATACATCTCCGAGAAGGTCAGAGAAACAATGTCCTCTCTGAGCTGTATTACTAAGAAAAGCAGTGGCTCTGCACTGCTGTGCGATGGGCTCCTCCCTAAGGTTCTCTGCTGTAGATGTTATTCGTAAAGTCTCACTGTCTGACTAGTACTTCACTGAAGGGTGCAGTAGCTCAGGATTACGCATGGACATCTTTCTGCACTGAGGAATTAAGGGTTTGCTACCATTCTGTACCTGTTTTGATCCTAAGAATCAGAAGTGGTTTTGTATACAAACCTGTATCAGTGTGCATGTTTGTGCATGTGCGTGTGTGAGACACAGAGCTGATGATGATGAGCACACCCTTCTTCCTTGGATTCCTCTGGGGATTTTCTGCATGATGTTCTGAAGTGATGGTGAAGTTTCACACTTCAGAGTTGGAGTTTACGTGGTTACCAATGAGCTTTACTTGTAGTCCTCTGGGCTTTCTTTTCTCTTTTCATCAGATGGTAGGCTCTTTGGGTGTTTTTCTTCCTGCAGACTTCCAAATAACAGGGCTTATAGCCAGAAATTACTGAAAGCTGACCTGGATCTTCCTGAACTAGCTCAAAACGCTATTGTGTTGGCTGAGTTCAGCACTAAGTTATACTTTCTTCTTTGCTGTCCTTTGGGGCTTAGAAGTGAGTTGGCTGCCCAACAAGGGATATTTCTCCTAGCATTGTAACTTTTTACTTGGTCTTAGGTCTGACTGATTTGGTGTGACGGAGATTTGTTGCAAGGAAAGCCATAGCTTCCTGGGTTTTATGAAGTTGGGCCAATTTCACTGAAATACCTCCCAAAGGAAATTACTCTCTTCTTCCTGAATTCTTTCTGTCTGCTGTGAATCGTTCACCTCCAGGAACCCATTGTTCCCAATTTTGGAAGTTTCTGCATCTTTCAAGTGACTTCACACTATTGGAAGCAGCAACTTCCCTTACCTCACTGTGCTTCTAGGACTTAACCTGTGAAGTTCCTGGCAGCTTCCTGCTCTTCTGTCATCACCATCCTGCCACAGGGGAGTTTTCAGCCACTGTCTCATCCTTCTTTGTATTTGTGTGTGCTTCCCGGTGTGAACTGGTTTGGTGTCTTAGGGAAACAGTGCAGGACCTTCAGAGAAAAGAGGAACCCACTCAAGTCATGCCACCCAAGTCAGCAGACTTTTCTTCCAAATAAAGAAAAAAAGGGAAAAAAAACCCAAAACCAAAACGATGCTGAAGAAACCACAAACCAGTCAAAAGAGAATATAATTTCAGAGGAAAATGGAGTAACACCCTTACTACTGTTTGCAGCTTCTTTCAGCATGGGAGGGAAGTGTTGCTTGTAGTTCAATCATAAGTGATAATTGGAAAATAGATGTTACAGTTTCAGCCCTTTTGTGACAGAAAGCATGTGACTGACTTACATCTCCTGGTGACACGAGCCAGGCACAGAACACTTCATGCAAACGTGCTCTGAGGACAGCCTGTTTAGGTTTTTTCATCCTTGAACTTTTTTCTCACTCTCAATACTGGCAGATACTTTTTCCTTCTCAAATCTCTGTCCTTCAGCCTTTTCCCACCATATGCCTACCCTCTTTTTACTCCTCTTCTCCTGTGGCAGTCCTTACCTCTTGCTTTCCACTGGTATCGCAACAGCCCTTCTCTCACATCCACTTCATGTTATCCCTGCATCAGTGCATCTCAGATCTCTATGGCAATGCATTTCAAATTACTTTCTCACCTCTGCCTGCCTCCCTAGTGTCTGCCTTTCCAGATACCATTGCCAGTCACTTCATTTCATTGCGGCAAAAAACATGTTCCTCATTCATATTCCTCGTTCCATGTTCCCCAGATGCATTACCTTGATTTTCCCCTCTCTTTAACTCTGCACCTTCAGGCCACTGCTAAATCCTAATCCTCATTCCTTTAAAACTAACATTTGTCTTTCTACTCCCCAGTTCCCAATCCTGCTGTATCAGTCTGGTGTTGCTTAGGGGGAAGGTTTTGTATAAGCAACATTTCTTGCTAGAAATGTAGAAGAGAAGTGTTTGAGTTTGACTTTTTGGGACCCAAGAATTAATCTTCAGACTACCAGTTAGGGAGAAATATTAATAAACCCCCCTCTTTTTCACTTGAACACAAAGTAAATTTAATCCATCATTAGGAAGAGAACCCTACAATGTAATCTTAGAGTTATTTTTTATAACGTTATAATAGGTATGCCCCATTCCCAATGCGCTGCAATTAGCTGTGCTGCACATAGATGCACTGTAAGAAAGAACCGGGAAGTTGCTTTTTCCCATTCACCCTAGCTTGGTTTCAACTGTGCCCTAAGGCCTTGGTTCTTACTCCAGCAGATGTGTAGGTCACTGCCAAATAGCTCCGGGTTTGGTTGCTTGTTGCGTTGTGCCATATGTCAGCTGCTGTGCCTGTCCAAAAGCTGATGCAAGCTTTTGCTCTCTCTTAATGCCTCTGAGGTAATTCTCCCCTTACGTGAACTGTGTTTGGTTGCAATTTCACTGTTGAGATTTGCAAAATTAAGCTGTAATAAAATAAAAAGGAACAAAGAGAAAAGAGGGTGATAGCTGAGTCAAATAGGAAGTAGTGAACAGCAAGCAAAATGGCACTCTCTTTTATTCTGTCCTGATGCAGGTGAGCATCTTTGAGACTGCTGTAGAAACAGGAGTGAAACAAAAGTCTAGGGATTGTGTTAAGGGCCAGCAGTGCAGCATACCTGTGACTGCTGCCCTGAGCTCCCCAGGGAAACACATCTCTGAGCAAACACCACTGCTCTGTACTTTTTAGGCCTGTTGTCTGATTTGGGGATGGAGTTTGAAGCAGAATACAAGGCAGAGTTTGCTGGCGAGCAAGTGAAGAGTGGGAACTGCGATGTGCTTGGCTCTGAAAGGGATTTGGCCATTCCTGGAGCTGGGAGATGTGAGGAAGAGGGAAAAGCAGCAGTGCTCTGAGTAGTTGTTGGGAGCTTGTTGGGAAACAGGCTTACTTAGGAGAAGGCAAGCCTCACTGTGCTTGCTAATGCACTAGCTGTGCATTGTTGCAGACTTTGGGAAACTCGGAAAGGAAAACTGTTCTAAAGCTGAGCCTTTGCTTTCCACACACAATCTGCATTTCCTTTCAGAGGACCTTTTGGGTCTATTTTCCTACACTACCAAAAGAGGGTTTTGTTTCCCTCATGATGTTTTTTGAATTCCTCAGATCCTGACAAGAAACCCAGCAGCAGCCAGGGATCACACTGGTCCTGCAACCCACTGATGCAAAAGCAGTGAGCTGCATGGCTGTGTGCCCCACAACGCCCACAACCCAAAGGAGTCACCTCCTGTTCCCACTTATGCAGCTCTGGCTGGATATCCCACCTTCATAAACCATGCCAGCTCTCTCTCTTACAACTGAAATCATTAAGCTTTTCTTCTTTTCTTGCAGCCCGAAACTACCTCCTGCAGATGTCCTCTTGAGGGGAGCTACAAGTCCTCATCCATTAACGCAGATTCCATATCTACATTCATCTACAGGTTTCAAAAGCCTGAAGGTAAACTCACTTTTCCTCCCTCCTGCCCACACAGCTCGGTGCTCCTAGAGAGGGAAGAATTTAGATTGGCAACTGCTGACTGAGATGCTTCCTATTATTTTGCTTATCTTCCTGTAAGTGTGTTCAGAGCAAATGTTTAGTACACTGCAGATAATGTAGTTACTGATAATGGATCCTTGCTGCGAGGGGACCTGCAGTGATTTACCTTCATCAAATTAAATCAGAACAGGTGTTGCCAGCTCACTTCTGAATCAGAAGGTGAGCAGGTGCCACTAAGTTGCATCTGGCACTGGGAGCAAACAAACCTAGGCCAGAGAACTGCTGAGTCAGGTGGTTTTTAATTTGGTGCACAACCTGAGCAATTAGAAGCAGCTTTCCAAGGGTTCTTCTGCACATCACTCTCATTTAAGAAATGGGCAGTCAGAAAGCAGAGTTTGGATTAGAAAGCATTGTGAGTATTGTCTTTGACACACAAGGCACTTTCTTTGCTTTTTCCATAAGGAGCTGTGCATGTAGATATGCTCCAAAGTGAGATTCCTCCTTTTGTAAAGGCTGAGGATGGGAGACCTGGGGCAGAGAAGGGGGAAATTTATGATACACTGTAGCAATTCCACAAATCAGTGGCTGTGGGTCTGCTTCTGCACTGCAAACTGCCTCCTGTACAAGTGGAACTTCACTGCGGAAGTGGAGGTTTTCCTTAGGAATGCCCTGACACTTCATCACCGCTTACAGGTGGAGACCTGCTGGTGTCAGGGCTAGATGTGCAATGAGACCTGTGTTTCTTCCTTAGAAGAACACATCAGGCCACTGCACTGGTAATGATCAGAGTGTCTGTATCTGATCCTCCATATTTGGCTAAAATCAGTGTCTTTGAAAGCACGGATTAATTCCTTTCCCTGCTGTATGTAAAAGCATTTTTGACTAAGTCATTTTCAACCAAACAGTGTTCAGCCAGGGCAGTAAATCACACAAACAATGTTAATCACTTTTTGGTCATGTTTAATGGCCTTAAATTGCCTTAGAAATTGCTTCACCTAATTTTATTTCAGTGGGGCTCTACAAGGGGTCCAGCTGCAAATAACCTCTCAGAATCAAGGCTGAATTACTGCAGATACCTCTGTAAAGGTAAGAAGGCAGATCCTCAGATCATATAAATTGGTGCAGCCCTGCTGATGTCTGTGATGTTATGGTGATTGATACCAGCAGGGCCATAATACAGCTAAAGTAAATGGTCTACAGATTTAAATGCCTGCTGCTAATGGGTCCCATGGTAAATCAATGGCTGACTTGTTAGTTTCTCTTTAAAATGGACTCAGAAGGTACAGTAATAGAAAAAAAACAGAACAATACCAGCTTAGCCAGTGGCCAACACAGGTAGCACTATAGCCAGTATATTTCACATTTGCATTTAGACATATGGCCTGATTTATTACTATAGCAGATGCTTGTGCCAGTACGTGACAGGTCTAAGATGAAGTCTGAGACCTAGAACAGCCCAGCTGCTGTTCTGGTTGACCCAAGCTGAGGATATGACTTTCTGTGGTTGGAATCTTACCTGTATGTCTCTGAGCTCTTGAGAATTAAAGCCTGCAAGTAACTTCATGTCTATTTTTGAGCCACCTTAAAGTGAGTCAAGAAACAGTGAGTGCCCTTCCAGTGGAACTGAAGCGAGAGAAAGAGCTACTGAACCTGGATGGGAATGAACCTCCTCACCCTATCAGGGTATTCAAGAACTCCAGTATTTTTCCTATGTCCCACCAGGGATGAAAGGTCCTTTTCAAACTTGGATGAAAATCTCCAAAATAAAATCAAGATGGGGCCAAACTAAATATTTGACTTTAATAATGTTCAAAGAGTACATTTTGCTTGTGACCTCTCTAAGCAGTTGCCTCTTTTTAGTACAAAAGGAACATGGGGTTTTTGCTTGTTTCCTTCAATTAGGAAACAAAACTTTTCACTTTAAAAAATGTCAAAACAGCAATTCTTGATCATTCAAAGGTTCTTTTGGGTTTTTTTAAAGCTGAGAGACTTGTCGAAAACAAACCTTTGCCATCAATCAGTTTCGGTTTTGACAGGTGACTGCTTGCTCTCTGTGGTGGGGAAGGGAGAAGAAGAGTTTAGTCCCAATATTCCTGACCACTTCTAGTAATTTTTACTTCTGTTTTGAAAACCTGCTGCCTAACATAGGCTTTAGCGCTGTTAAATGAAGCTGCACTGGGCAGTGGGGATGCAGGTTTTTAGATGCCTTTTTAAGCTCATTTTCAAACGTGTACTTTAATCTTCCTTTTTTTTTTTATCGGTGACCAACATGATTTATAAAGCCTCGAAGTGATTTATGTTCTGTTTGCATGATTTAGTGTCCTTAGTGAATGCAGTGTGGTTGAAAATGGCTTAATGAAAAATGGTTTCTTTACAGCAGAGATGGAGCTTAATCCATGTTTTCAAAAATCAGTCTGATTAAAGCCTTATAAGGATCAGATGAAGGCACTGTCTGTTGCCAAGGTATCTGCTGGAAATGTGGTTCTTAGGGAAAAGCCTGAAGGCTTTACATCATGAAAGAGTTCCTTTCCAAAAGACTGTGGTGATGAGACAACTCTATGTATTCCCAGCTCAGAGAGCAACGCAGCAAGGCTTTAAGGGGAAAGTAAGGAAATAAAATCAACCTGATTGAAAAATTAAGCCCCAGAGGAGACCAGCTCACCTGATATCTCATGCCAAGTAAGGTCACTGCCTTTAGCCTAGCTGTTCAAGGTCCATCCATTTGGCCCTGAGCAGAGGATGGGGAGGTCCTGCCCGAAGATGGGTTTCCTGTCCACAGCTTCCGAGCAGCTGTCCTCGATGGGTGCTAGAGATTTTCAAGTAGTTTTTGGTGAGGTTTAAAGAGATGAGCTGCACTGAGGCTGATGTTGTCAGTGGGTGGGGATTAGAGATGGGTTTTGTTTGAAAGTGCCTCATCTTCATTTTAGTATTTGTTTACAACACTTCTCTGCTAAATGCTGCAAATATTGAATGGCTCCTGGAAGGCATTTGGGCTCCATGAAGAGAAATGGAGCCAGAGGATTTATAGGTTTCCTTCTGTTAGAGGCTGTTCTACAAGGCAGGCTTTTCAGGCCCGCAATATACCCTGCAGTCAACAAAAGCCTTACACTTTTTTGGTGGTACAGGCCAAAGTCTGAGGAAAACTGAGCCATTTCTTCAGCTGTGTCCACTGACATTATGTTTGTTACAGGCGCTTCAGCACAACAGGGCACTTGATCCTGGCACGTTTCTGTGGTCATCCCCAGGGAGCGGTTTTCCCTACCTGATGGTTTTGTTTTTGCACACAAGCTTGATGATGCAGGTAGGTTTCTATTTTTTTTTTCTCATTGTTTTCACGTCAGACACTCGCACATGGATGTTATAAGCTTACATCTGCTTTTGATCCAGCCAATATAAACTGTAACTCAACTGATCTCAACTAAACCCTAGATCTGCATATAGCACTTGTAACCAGGGTGTGACCATGTGCCCAAAGACACCGAAATATAAAACAACACAGGTGGAGCTACCCAAACCCTATTCAATCCTCTGCAAACACTGTGCAGTGCTTTTGAGGCATGTGTTGGGTGCCAGCTTCACACTGACCCGCTGACCTCAAACTTGTGCCTCAGCTCCAGGGAATGAAGGGCATTGTCCCCTTCTCTGTGCACAGATTTCTGCTTCTGCAGCAGAAAAGGGGCTGCACCACCAGCTGCAGAGGGGTAACTGTCTGCCAGCCATACCTGCTGCTGTTCTAGCCTGTGTCTTGCTCACCCAGCTGTGAATCAGAGTGGTTCTGCTGAAGAAGACTGATGTGCAGCAGTTAGCACGAATAGACCAAGACTTCGTGATTATGATTTTCTTCACAGCCTTATTCCTTACTTTGCCATCTGCATCTCTGCAAAGTGATTCAGAGCAGACTTTGCAGAAACAGGGTTAGGTATGTGCATTTAATGTGGTGGTGGTGCATCAAATGATTACGCAGGGTGAAAGTGGTAAAGAGATGCTGGAGCTTGTATTTACATTTAGTTTACACCATCTTCTATCATTGTTTTTACACTGCCTTACCCTTTAGCAGCTGCACATGGGTGACTCTTGGTGCACATGAAGGGAAACTCAGAGCCGGACAACAGAATTGCATTGGCAGGTTAGACATCAGAGGTGTGTTTGTGTGGTCAGGGGAGGAGAAGGAGGACAGTCAGGCATGCAGATAAATTTTCCATGGGTAACTGGAATAAGCAACAAATAGGAGGGATTAAATGTCAAAGAGGGCATTGTCTCCTAAGATGGCTAATGAAAAAAATGACTGATCAGTAAAATAATGTAAACCAGTTTTGGTTTAGCACACACTGTATAGGCCCCAATTCAAAGAAATGCCTTTAATGAAGTTGCATGTTTGCTCACTTCTAAGCATATGCGTAAGTGCTCTCCTCAGTAAGGATGAACTTACCTGCCTCAGTGCTGTCCCGAGGAGAAGTTTAGATGATGAAACAAATGGTGAGATTACTTTCCCTGAGGCAGCAGAACTTTGATTCACTTTTCACCTTCTTTTCCAACAGCATGTTTGTTTTCATTGAGCTCTGGCTTGAATTCCTGTGTTTTGGCAATAACAGGCTTGACCGTTCTCCCCCACCACTGCCACCTCTGAAGCAGTGTCTGTTTTTTGTACTTTCTGTGTTTGGAGATGGGGGAGTGGAGGAGCTGCTGACAGAGGTAGCCAGTGATGGTTACTGGATGTGTCTGCTTGGTTGAAAGCAAGGCAGCATACAACAAATGTTAAAGGGAACAAAATGGATTATTTGTTATTCCTGGGGGAATTCTACACTTGAAGTGATGTCCCAGAAACCCAGATGGAATGTTAAATTAAAGCCAAAGGCCCCCCACAAGCGTGTTAGCAGAGAAAAAGCTCCTTATAGTGAAGGCCTTTGAAAATTAGAACTGAAAAATAATATTCTATAAAAATAAAAGTTCTCCTAAGAAAACAGAAAGCAAGGAAATGAAAAGCACAATAGGGACTGGCCACAGTACTTAGGATGTGAAGGCTCTGTCAAGCAAAATGCTGTTAACACAACCCCCTGACTTTTTTCACTGTACATATACACAAGCACACACTTTATTTGAAGTGGGCTTAAATTTGCCTTGAGATCACCAACTGAGTTTTAAATTAACACAGGGATGTCACACTGCCATGTACCATCCTAATGGCCTTCCAGAAGAAGTGTTCTCTGCATACAGGAAAGGAAGGGGTAGTGCTTTGTGTCTCCCTTTCTTTCTCCCTAAAAAGTGTAAAGAAATCCAAGGAAACATTAGGGAGAAGAACAGGCACCAGTCAACATTCTGCAAAATGATTAATTTTTTCCCTCTGCTTTTGAGGTTACCCTGTCTGTCTCCTCCCTCCTCCCAACTGATCCACATTGTCCTACATGGCACAGCACCGTGTTTAGTAAAGGGTCTTCTTGCTGTGTTGATTTAAACACCAGCAAGGTTCTGCCCCATTAAATTCAGTGAGGATTCATCAGTAAGATGCAAAGGACATGGCTCTTTCCTTTACAGGCCAGAGGATCAGCATGACCTAACCACAAAGCTGTGGAATGATAGGCCTGGAAAGTTATTATCAAAGCAGACATAGCATTAAGGGGAGTTGTACTGACTTACTAGCTTGCTGATACGCCCCAAATTCCCTCTGTGTGTGAGAAAATGAACCATCTTTGTATTTACTCAGCCATAAGCCTCCTTGCTGAGTCTGCTGATAAGTTTACCAGGTGCTGCCAAGTCAGGTGTTGTGTCAGTGACATCTGGATTGGCCATGGCAATCTCCAAGTAATGCAGCTTGTCCCAGTGTCCTGAAGAAGGTCTTTGAGCACATCCTTGTATCAGTTTGTTCTGCTGGGCACAAGCCTTTTCTTATTCTTTTCTCTCGAGCTGCCATGAAAAACATCTATGCATTTTCAAAGGGTTCAACAGAAGGCAGATAAAACCCCTGCCCCTGCATCAGTGTCAGATCCCACAGCTGGGAGGTAAAGGGAAGAAGGGCATTCTTCCCATTATATTGGTGCCTACCATCCATCCGTTACTAAAGGAAAAGAAAGAATAAATTAAAAATCTTGTTAGGCTCTTAGGTTCTGATTCATCAATAGTGTCTATACTGTATGTTTGACTGTTAACTGAGAGAAAATGAAGGTCCATGGGAGAACTGAATCGGCTGCCAATGACTGAGTACAAAATGGGTGTCACGCCTGCAGACAGGCAGATTCTCTTCAGGCAGAAGTGGAATTCGCTCACCAGATGCACCATAAGGATGACGACAGTGGATCTAGACACATGTCTACCAGGCAGTGAACTGGCACCATCGATCCACTTGGTAAGAGTCACGAGCAAGCCTTCAAATTGCAGGGATGTTTTGTTACTGACCAAATCAAATCACTGATAGAGCATTTACAATGCCTGCTCTCTGTTTGCAGCTGTCCAATGACTCATCTGGGTCACTAGGATCAGTAACGTAACAAGTCCTTGTGTAGTTATGAGTTCAGGGTCCTCAATCTAAAGTAAATGGTGGGGAGTTTTACAGGTATTTTTTAATACCTGTAAAATAGTGCTTTAATAACTCGGACTGATCCCTCAGATCTGCAAATTAATGCAGACATCCTGGATAGAATGACTGATTATCTGCCTTCCTTATCATAGTTATTTCTGAGTCTAAACCATGGTATTAGGATTGTGCCATGTGGAGGACATGATACCCCAGAACCATAATGACTCTTTTTATATGAAATGAAGTATATTTCAAACTTCCTTTGTGTATCAGCTCAAATCTGTCCTAGAACTTGACATGGAAAGCATATTGAACAGTAAAATTCCTTCAGTAGTATAAAGTTATGGTATCTATTCAACAACCTCCCCATAGGTCTAAACACAAATTTTTAATCCATTCTTTAGAGTTTGGAGCTGAGTTGTTTATGCACGGTATTTGTTGATGAATTAAACTTGTTGTGTTCATCTGCAGAACTCAGAAATTGATCAGAGGTTTTAGATAAAATAGGTATTTGGACAGTAGATGGCCTAGGAAATGTTAAAGATGTTAGAGTGCTTAAAGAAAAGTTATTGGTTATTCAGTGAAATGAATCAATACTCTGCCAAATCTGTAGTGAATCAACACCTCAGCATGAGCTTAGGAGTATCCATATTCTACAAACCCCGTGGTGTGTTGTCTTTTGGAGTAGGCATAAAACCCGTGAATAAACTGACTATTAGTCATTAAAGAGCCCCAGGGAACTTTAAGCATAGAGATCTTGTAACAGATGGTCTGGGCAAAATTCTAACTAACTCATGTCTGATATTCATCTGCTGGTGTAAATCAGCAGTGCTGCCCTGGGTTTGGTAATACAGTAGGGATTTGCACCAAAAAGCTCCCTGGCTCTGCTTGCCTAACCCATTCCCTGTTCTTTTAGCTGGATATGCTATTCCTTTTCCCCTCCTCTGCTGCAAACAGAAAGCAGCTTCCAGTGTCTGCATTTACGGCTAATGGGAATCAAGAAGTGTCTCTTCTGAAGGTCTTGTTACCTGTGGTGGAGTTATCTCCCAGATATTCTACATATTTCAAGAATTTTGGTTGTTGAGAAGCTCAACATGGCCCAGCAATGTGTGCTCAGAGCCCAGAAAGCCAACCATATCCTGGGCTGCATCAAAAGGAGCAGGTCCAGCAGGTCAAGGGAGGTGATTCTCCCCTTCTGCTCCACTCTTATGACACCCCAGAGTACTGTGTTCAGCTCTGGATCCCCAGGTAGAAGAAGGATATGAATGTACTTGAGCAAATCCAGAGGAGGGCCATGAAGATGACCAGAGGGCTGGAGCACCTCTCCTGTGAAGAAACAGGGAACTGAGGTTGTTCATCCTGGGGAAGAGAAGGCTTCAGGGAGACCTTAGAAGCAGCTTCCAGTACCTAAAGGGGACCTACAAGAAATCTGGAAAGGGACTTTTTACAAGGGCATGTAGTGAGAGGACAAGGTGTAATGGCTTTAAACTGAAAGGGAGTAGGTGAGACATAAGGAAGAAATTCTGTATTGTGAGGGTGCTGAGGCCCTGGCACAGGGTGCCCAGGGAAGCTGTGGCTGCCCTGTCACTGGCGGTGTTCAAGGTAAGGTTGGACAAGGCTTGGAGCACCCTGGTCTAGTGGAAGGTGTCCCTGCTTATGGCAGGGGGGTTGGAATTGGACGATCTTTAAGGTCCTTTCCAACCCAAATCCTTCTATGATTCTGTGAACTTCCATGGGTAAAAAAGTGATACAATTACAAAGGCATAATCACCTGACCTTAAAGCAAGCTGTTTTTCTTTATGCGCCAGTAGGGAAATGGAGGGCTGAAGTAAATGTCAAGTTCTACTAAATCACACTGTTAGCATTTTAACCTGGTGTATATAATTCAGCAAATTGCAGAGCAGTGCATAGTCAGGCTTCAAATCTCACCCGCTGCTACTGAAAAATTGTCACTCATAAGGAACTACCTAACTGCTAGTTACTGTGCCAGAGTATCTAAGATGTACAATTAATTATGGGGTAATAATTATAGTATCTCAGATACCTTTGCTGATAACTGAGCTTGACTTTTCAATAGCTGGTACTTCTCTGATGTCATGATATCCAACTAGACTACTGTGAACCCTCTGAAGATAAAGCAACCTGCATGCAATTTGGTTCTAAATCACCACTTAGCATTAAATTGTAGCCTTCTGAGGCTGAGGCATAGTGTGGTGTCATCTGGCATCTTCTGCCATTGCAGAAGTCTCTAGAGAGTCTTCACAACACTTCCCAAGAGAATAAGTAGTTTAGAGGCATTACCTACAACCTAGCTTAGACCTGCTTCACTGCACTAAGGGAGCTGCCCCTTTCACAAGTACATAAGAATTATAGGTATTATGTAGGCTTATTCTACAGCCGCTTCTTCTTTTCCCTCTGGTTTATGGTGTATTTTGTCCCTTTTTCTTCTTGCTTCAGTGAAATAATACCGAGCTTCTGTCTTAACATTTCCCAGATAAATCCTGACTCAAATATAACATTCAGTGCAATCAGTTGATTGCTTTAATACATGTTCAGCCTTCATTCATTATTTTTGAGTGCCTTTGGTAAAATTTATCGAATCAGTAACCTGGCGAGGAGGGGAGTGAGGAGTCCTGTCATCTCTAGATCTAGTTTGTTACATGGAATTGGCAAAGCAATACCTTTTTCATGAGTGCTTCATGACATGGACCTTTCAATAGACTGGATGTGCCTAAAGCAGATAATTAGCAACCTTTCATTTACCCTTAGTTTTACTTTTTTCTTTGTTGTAAAAGGAAAAGGAGGAGGTTGAAGGTGATGAAAATTAATTATCCTTTAGGTTTAAGGAAGCCACTGAAGATCGAGAGGGATGCTTCCTGGAACCAGGTTATTTATGAAACTCAGATGCAACAGTAATGTTCAGGAGCCAGAAGTCCCACTTTTTTTGTGGGCTTTTCCTTATTTTTGTTTCTTTATTCCCAAGTGAGGTGCCAGAACCTCCCCTTGACAGCAGAGGGTCCTCAAATTTTCATCTGCCCCACAGTTCACAGTAATGATTAGCCTCTCAAATGTGGAGCTCACACCTCCCACTTGGCCCCTACTAACTGCTTCCCATGGCACCCCTAACCAGCACAGCCCGTTGTCTCTTTTCCTTTTTGGTCTGGCACCACAGCATGTGCAGTATCTCATTCCTCCAGTGGACATGTGGAGCCTGTTTTGAGGAAGTATATTGGCTGCAGAAGGAAGGGAGGGTACTACCTATTGCTGCCTTATCATGCTAGGGTTTATACCTAATTGTTATAAAATGGTGTGCATCAGAAGAGCTGTAAAAGTTGTTCATACCATTCTTCATGCGTGGCACTGTTCTGTGAGGGACAATGGACCTTCCAGAGGCGAGATGGAGTTCACCCGAGAAGGCTCAATGTTAAATAACTTCCACAGTATTATTATTTTTATTACTGTAGTGCATGGAAGTTGTATTAACAGAACAGCCCCCCACTGTGTTAGGGACCTTACAAACAGAGTACAAAAAGACACTGTTTTCCCCAGAGAGTTTAAAACTAATTAGCCTTCTCCATTCCGGACATGGGCTCTGTACCTACAGCAAAGAAAAATCTTGTTTGCTTATTTATTAAATTTAGAATAGACAGCTCAGTTTATTTTTCCATTAAAAAGATGATGCCAAACTGAGTGCTAACATACATGAACTACAACCCCTCTGGTTTTAATAGGGGAGGAAGGAGGTAAATGCTTGTGATTAATTTGGCTCATCCTGGTTGAAAAACAATAGAGATTTGTCTTAGCTGGTCTTAAGTAGAGTGGATACCTTAAACACAGGGAAGCTACCTCTCAGGCTGTGGGTGATATATTATGTAGAATATGGTATGAAAAATTAGCCAGCACATTTACCATACCCTCTAGGAAGCCCTGTGATTAAATTTAACATAGCTGACCCTGTTGTCCTACATCTAATGAGCCAGAATTGATAGAAATGTCCTTGATCCAGCTGGTGGTTTTTAGTGTCAGACTCTAGTGTTACATAATTTATCCACCTTAACCCCACCAGTGGTGCAATTGCTTAATGCACTGGCCTGTCACCTTTCAAATGGTATTTTTGGTCTGCTTCATGTAAAGTGAAATTAGACTCAGCTGCTTGCAGAGGCAACGATATGTGGCTTTAGCCTAAAAAAGCAAAGTCTGAGACATGTACTTATGCAAAGGTGAGGGCTGCCCACTACCCAATACAATAAATTTTGCTTCAAAAGTGGTGGGAAGCATCTTGAGGACAGCTTCTGCAGGAGCTGCCTGTTGCAGCAGATGCAAACTCACTTGTACTGATAACTCTGTTTTGTGAGTGCTGTCTTAGATTATGTACCCAGTTCCTACATATTTGTGCATGACTTAACCTAAATATTGTGCATCATGTATCCAGCACATTCTGCCCAAAACAGGCCAAAGCAAAGAATTCTCAAACAAAAGGATTATGACACGCATTTTTTATCCCCAAGTTACATTTCCAGTCTAAAGCTGTAGTCCCTACTCAGTTAAATCTGCCTCTACAGCCATGAAACAAGCATACTATTTTCTGTAGCAAGATTTTAAGCTCTTTCTCTTCCTGGCATGTCAGCTCTTTCACCATGAAAAGAGATTCACCTCTTCCTTGTGTAGATTCTTTCCTAGAGGTGCAGAAGATAACTGACTTTGCCTAGCCAAAACTGGCCAAGAAGCCACAGGCTGCAATTAACTGGGTTTCACTTCAGCTCTTGCCTACTTAACAGCAGATGAGGATTTCTCTGGGAGGAGAATAAGACAACTTTCAAAGTGCCTCTGTTTGTCCAAACAGCTGAGACAAATTGTTTGATTAAGAGCTTGTACCATACACAGGTACTTGCGTAAGCCGCAGTTTGGAAAGCCATTTGGGCTCAAGGTTAACTAACAGGCAACAGCTCCCATGGATCACAGGCATCATAGGGTACAATTTCACTAACATCTCGGTGTATCTTTCCATTCCTGTTGTCTACTTGCAGGCATGTATTTATGGGAGCAGCCCTGGGCAGAGCTCTGCAGCACTGTGAGCGAAGGAAATCAAATCCTAACAGATGCCCAGCCTTTCCTCTGGGCAGCTGGGACACAGACAGGGTTGCAAAAGCTGCCACTTAAGCCACCAGCAAATATCCTGCTGCTGCCTTCTTGAACTCAGAGGTCAACAGACAGCAATGCAGGATGTACTTACCTGGTACTGTGGAGGACATCTTTTCTAACAAAAGAGAAAATATCTTCTCCTTCTTTTGTACAGCCCAGATGAAGCTAATAGAGTGAGGCAAAGCACAGCCGTAGCCGCTTAGGCAATTTCTTCTACCTTTGAGATCAGCCCTTGGTTTCTGTCTTCTTTCTTGCCTTTTATATACTGGCTTTATAGGCTGTTTCCTGAAGAACCTAAGGATAGTCTTCCACAAGGTTTGACACGGGAACCTTTCTATTAGCTAGTGCAAAAAAACTGTCCTAGTGCAGGAGTGAGGATGTCCCTGAGTTGCTTACACTGATGCGAATTTTAAATGCCTGCTGAAGTTGAGGACCTTCATATTTAAAGCTGGGGCTGTGCATTTAATCATAACAGGAGTTGTAAGTTGGGGTTGCATTTAAGCCATAGGCGATCCCCTAGGTATTTTCTGCATCAGAGGCAAGAAAAAGAGAATTTGACAAACTTCTTATCAGAGCGAATCAAAGCAGTAGTGGGTCACCTGGCTACTAGAAATAAATACTGTTTCCTGTGTGCTGGAGCATTTCACAAAGGGTATGAAGTGCCTGCATATCTTTCTTGCTGTTCAACATTTCCTCAGCCACAACTGACTCATGGAATTCACATTCTTCCTAATTCTCACACTGCCCATAATTCAGAACACAGATTTACAAAGCAAAAAACAATTTCAGGTTTGTAGGATAACAGTTTGGTATTCTTATAAAATGTCCAATTGATTAAGAGCTTACACTTAATTATTTCCATGCCTTCCTGCCTACTGCTCGTCATCTGATAGTATGTGTGTGCACGTGTACATATATATGTATATGTGGTTGGGTTCTTTTTGAATCTTTGTTTGTTCCCCATTATTTGGAAACATTCCCTTAGATTTCTACAGATGCAGTGTAATCCCCCAGATCAGTGCCTAGGAGCTTACTTCATGGAGCGGTGGGATACATCATGATCATGACATTAAAAAACTAAGCACAATGTAGTTGAAGTTACAGGGAACTGACCCTAGCTGTTGTCTGAGTGTGGTGCTAATATCTGCTTCTGGAGATGTCCCTGTGCACTCAGTCTTTGGTGGGTGCAATATAAGACATCCAACCAAACAGGTAAATAGAAGACTCAAAGGGATATGAAAGCTAAAACTGCAGGACTGGAAGGCTTCAGAAACCTGAGCAGCAGAAATCTCTTGAGAAACACCAAGCTTGCACTCTCAGCGATGAAGGTGGTAATCAATAACCTAAGGTGAAATCCTCATTGATGGAAGTACGGTGGTCAGTTCAGTTGAGCTAGATTTTCTGTCTTTTCCTTAAGGAGATGGTCCTCATAGGGTGGGCACTTCAGGCACTCACAGACAGTATTTTAAAGATATTTAGATGTCCGATTTAGTTCTGAGATGTAGAAATGGCTCTACATGGCTCTGACCCTGCAGTTTTGAAATCACTGATACTTCATCATTGACTTAGTGACTATACAATCAAACCTCTGCAGCAGAAGAAAGAGGAGACTTTTGAGTGTTACTACGAGTGTGCTACCTACTCTCCATTGAGTCAAAATAGCAACTTCTGGAGCTGGTTTGCTGCTCCTACAATTTTTGTGTGTTAAAGTTATTGCAGGAATTGTTTTGTATAAAGGTATAGGTGTTCATGGAGGAATGAGGTCTGTTTGGTTTTGGGAATGGCAAATACTTTGAACAATATCGTGTTTAAGGAGGTTTTAGTTTTCAGGCAGTCTCAGGGTGTGCTAGCTTAATTTTTCTGTTATTTATTTTTCAATTGGGATGATGATTGAAATCCAGGAGTGGTTTTTTGTTCTTGCTGTTGTCGTCTTGTTTCCCTGGCTTGTTCGTTTTGCTGTTTGGCAGTCACAGTAGTGCACATCTCCCCAGCAGTTTTCTTGAACTCTGGGTTTAGAGAAAGCTTAAAGACCTTGGTCCAGCACAACACCTGATTGTTTGTGTTCGCTTAAGCGAGTGTGTTTTCTGTCTGAAGCTTGAAAGGTTGTTCTTATACTCCGAGTTAGACTCTAAAACATTTATGTAGGAGCATAAGCCCCTCAAAACACTGCAGTAGGTTTTCTATTCTCATCCATAAATGGTAAAGGACCTGATAAAACCTCCCTAATTCAGCGGAAGGACCCTCTTTGACTTCATCCATGTCTGGAGCAGAAACAAGTGAAAGGGTTA
>JANHGB010051425.1:30607-62378 GCA_026283785.1 Coracopsis vasa
CTGTCCATGTCACCGACAAAGAAGTTGAACAAGACCGGTCTCAACACCGATCCCTGAAGGACACCACTCATTACTGGTCTCCAGCTGGACACTGAGCCGTTGACCACAGTTCTTTGCTTGCGACAATCCACCCAGTTCTTTATCCACCGAGTGATTGATGTCTCTCCAGCTTAGAGACAAGGATGTTGTGTCTAGTCAGTTGCCGAAGATCAGCAACTCCATACCATTTTTGTGCATTGTGAGTCTTAGGACATGAAGGCGCTGCACAGTGTTGTACAGTAGAAAGACATTTGAGCTAGCTTTAGTTATCTTGGGTACTGAAGCAGAATAGCCACATTAGCATGATACAAAAGTAGAGTAAATTAGCCCTGGAAATGTTGCACCCATTACTGTCACTACCAATTACAATAATTAATGTTATTCATCTCTAGGCAGCAGATTAAAACTGAACTAACCCATTAGTAACTGAATGTCATTGCAACTGGAGGGTTGTTGGATTGCCTGTGTGAAGGTGGTGATTTCATTTCAGCTCCTATTGGCAAATGGCCATGTTCTTTAAATGAATAATGAATGAATATACAACAAGCAAATTCTTGGCTCCCTGGAGCTCTCTATTAACTGAAATGGTGTAGGACGCAAACTCATCTGTATCAATTATTGAAAACTTTATCATGATACCAGATATTTCCCAGTTTGAATACAGAAAGGACTTGAGGGTTGAATGGCTCATGGAGACTGAGATGCCCCTTTGGAAAACAAAGGTCTTCACATACCCATTTATAAGTGTTTTAGCAGCTGAATGAATGTGTGCTCTGTTGCTGCTTGTTTGTACTGGTTTCTGTTTGTTTATTACATGATCAGTTACAATGAAACATACCACATAAAGAACTAGCCTTAACAGAAAGCACCCCTCAGTCACAGCACATGTGGTACTATAGTTAGATATTCTGATGCATTTCTGTGTACGCACACACTAATCCATTCTTTAACCCTGTCCCCCAAAATAAAGCTTAAGTTTTAGAGACTCATTAGTTGCAATTTGCTTAAGCATGGCTAGGAAAGAAAACCTCAGCCATATTCAATTCTATAAATAGCTACTGCAATTAGACAATCGTTAAGTTTTTAGCTGATTTACTTCATCTGTCTGTAGGGCAGTTCTCCAGACCTGACTGTTTTCATCCCTATACTTAGTTCTTATTTAACATATCCATAGGCAAGCTGACATGCTTTGACCCCCCTGAACATGGTTGCTTCTTGCTTGCCCTTTAATGAATGAGAAACAAGCAAGGACTGAACTCTTTCTTTAAGGAAGAAAACAAGACTCATGCAATGTAATAAAAAGAATAAAGAGAACTATGAAGAAGTTGTGTATGAAGTGTGCCTCACTTACATTGGTTCCTAGGTTATTTGTCAGTGTTGGGTTGGGGTTTCAGTTTCTTGAGGACTTTTGTTGTTTTCCTCTTTTTTTCTCTTTGTATTTAATGTGACTATTTCTGCACAGTGTACAAGACTAAAAATGGGCCAAACTTTTAACACTAATGTGAACTAACAACATGTAGCTGTCTGCCTGCAGAAAGGTTAATAGTTGGGGGGGTGTTGCTAGACAGAGTAGTTAAGATGATAAATCAACCTTGTGGTCCTGGCAGAGGGCTGCTGAAGATGAAAGAGTGACCTCTCTGAGCTACCTACAGTATAATTATCATCATTTGTATGAACGTGGAGCAGGAATCAATTCCTTTGCATCACGCTTGCTGGGTGCCTGGCATGCAACTCCTCTGGGAGAAGATAAACACATATGGAAGAAAGCCTACTTTTCATTTACTTTCCAGCCATGCACCCGATTGCTGCACGTTCTCTTTTTTGACCTCCTCAGCATACAGTCATGTCCTATTAGACTCTTAGGCTGTCATGTAAACCGAGCAAGATACACTCAGATGTGGAATTTGAGGGAAAATCAATAACACCCTGATGAGTGCACATGCTTCTCAAATGCTCAAATTTCCAAGCTGAAGTCCATGAGTTCTCAGAGACAGGATGAAAGTATAAATAATTATTAAACTCCTACTGCTTCTCAGAAGCTTATCTCTGCATTTTGCCTACAGTATTAATAGAGACACAGCCTTCTAATTGCATTATATACATGATGTTACATTTGAGTCTTGGTAAAGCACATTAATCAGCCATGTCTACAAATCATGACTGTGTCTCTTTAAGCTAACTGACTGTGGATCTCAGTCATCTAAAATGTAACTCCTATGTGGTTTGCAGTATTACCCACGCTCATATTCAAGCAAGATGTTCATGCTGCATGCTGCAATATGTAGACTCAGTAATGCTTTCAATATGTGAGGTGCTAATCCACTAAGATGCTCCTGATAATATTTTTTTCTATGCTTTATTTGTTCTTATTAAATTACTGAAGCCCCTGGACTGGGACTTTGGAATATTTGCCTCTGCCTTACATAATCCCCTGTAGCTCCAGGAGCTGACCCATGGAATGAAGCTTTAGATCAGAGTTTTAGACCCTGAGAAAGAAAGATTTAGCTGTGTCAGTGAAGGCGAGCACCATAGGTTTGTCCAGGAGGCTGCACAAGAGGCAAGAGGTCTACAGGGGGAAGCTGGACAAATGGCAGGGCACATTATGGTGACAAAGCTGCATGTGTCTGTTTCCCACCAGAGGAAGATGGCTTTAAACTCTTTTTGGGATCTCTTTTGTGGAGACTGCCTGAATGTAAAGGGCTTGTCTCCCATGTGCCCTGCATTCATCATCTCTGCACAGGTCCTAAGAGCCTTCAACACAGCTCCAGTTGGTAGCCAGTGGCTTTGACTATGCCAGTAAGAATATATTAGATTGCTGCAGGGGAGATTAGAGTAGAAGGGTATTACTTTTTCTCCCTGTGTTGCAAGGAAAGGATATGTTTCACAGTCTGTGCCAATTGGAGACAAACTCTCCTGAGCCTGCATTCTATAAAGGAGTTTATTTACAGCAAAACAGTTATCCAGCAGTCTGACTCCTGACTCAGTTGCCATGCTCTTAGCAGTGCCTATTCAGTGCAGCAAGCTCAGTAAGCTGTAGAAAAAACCCACTGGAGAGACATGGGTACTGTATGACTAACTGAAGCCCTGTCGAAGAGAGAAAAGAAGTTTCCTGTCCTTAATGCAGCAGTAAATCCCATATTATACAAAGTGCAGTAGCAATAAAAGTGGAATGGCACCTCAGACCTCGACACAAGGTGGTGGCATGACCTAGTGGGTAGGGAAGCTCTTGGTAATCCTTTCTGCTGTTTTCTTCCCTACAGACACCAAAATGCCTCTGAATTCACAAAGTCCTTGTTGGGATTTTCTTTTTCAGTTGTTCCTTTTGACAGGACACAGCTGGCACTTTTATTCAGCATCCATCAGTAAACCAGTTGCAATGCCTTACTGCAGTGTTTTTGTCTCCATTGTTGCACTGCTTTCTGTTGGGCTGGCTGTAAATGAATCCATTTGTGCAATTAGCACTGGAGCTGTGAAGTGCCTAATAACAGGCAAAACAGGAGCCTGTGCGCTGTGGCAACTAGATGCACAAAATGATGCAACCAGTTTGGGGGGTGTCATGTCATGCAGCATCTGACGTTTTCATGAACAGAAGTAGAATATACTCATTGCAGGTATTTGGAGGTATTATAGCAGTAAAGCTCTCAGCCATCAAATTCAGTAAGTATATGAAAGGTACCACTCTGATAACGTTTAACAAAGATTTCCGTTGTATGCCATTTGGCTTCAGTGTGAAGTACATGCATGAGAATCAGCAGAATTGGTGTTTGAAGTAGTCATTGGCTAATATAAAACCTTACATAAAACTAAGACTGACCAAGCACTATTTTACCCAAATAAATAGAAGTTTGTTCAGTCTGTCTTCAAATGAAAAAATGACAATCTGAGCACTTTACTGGCACAAGGGAATCAGTGTGAGAGGGCACACAGGGATAGTGCAATTTGACAGCAACTAGGCTTGCATTTGAAGCCTGTGATAGCTGGAACTTAAAAGGGGCCACAAGCTAGACTCAAGTTGTACACAAATGCAGCTAAGAGCATGTTGCAGAGATCCAAGCCTTCAAAAACACATGCAGAAAATGCAGGGCCACAGTTCAAAAGTCATTGACCTCAGCTGTTTGGTGTTGTCCAGCTTGGTGAGGCCTTTGTTCCTAGCCCAGGTGGTTTTATTTCATGAATAGTAGGCATTGTGCTGGGAAAGAGTTCTCCAGTCCTGGAGCACTGATAGGGAACCTTGTGCTAAAATGCTGTCCTGACCTTAAAGAGGATCTCAGACTGAGGTATTCATGCATGCCCGTCTGCATTTAGGATCCAGCACCAGTAGCCACTAAATAAGCTTTCTCATGGTTTTCCACTGAATTCAGTGGAACTGCTCATGTGTGTAACTGTTACTCAGCTGTATGGATAGTGTCAGGACCTCAGACATGATGGACAAGTTAATTATAAATAGGCCAAAATGTGATGAAGCTCAAGTTGCAGCTGTAAAGTTTGCGTTAGTTATTAAATATTCAAGTTGCTGTCATACTTGAACTGATTGCTCTAAGGTTACAAAGCAAGTTTCTAATATTTATGACATGTCTTGTTCACGTCTTCTTGACACTGTCTTGAACTAATGGAGACAAGGTGATGGATTTTCTTTTCTTTTTCCAACCCTCATAGTTTAATATTAGCTTAGTGCAAATGTGGAAGGCAAGAATGTGAGGATATACACTTTAGGATTGAAAAGCTTTGGAGCAAACAGTTCTTATTTTGTGGTAGGTACACAGCCAATACAGTGCAAATAAGTAATAACATATGCTATATTAGAGGACCTTTCACATTTTTGATTGTCTTACTTTTCCTCTTTGTCCTACTCCCATCACACAAAATTCTTCCAACTACAGATAGCAAGGGGTGTATGCAAGGTAGATTCCTAAATTGAGCTATCATTTGTATGACAAACATCTATTCCCTTTTGGCTTTTAAGAAGAGAAACAACCTCAGGCCTTTAGATTTGTACTAACAAACAGCTGACACTCACTGCCTCTCCCATCACCACCAGGTTAAATGATGTTCTGATATCTATGAATGCACAAAGTGACAGGTCTCATTTATCTCCAGACCTGAGGCCCCATTATCATGTCAGCTCATTTGCTCAACCTGAAATCCTTGAAGAGAGAAATTAAAGAAAAAGGTGTAACAGAACAACTATCCCTTAATCAATTGCCCTCTGACATCTCTCACTCAGAGTTTGTAGGCTGCAAAACGAATTAGTGTAATGAGCTCAACATGTACAGCAGATGGCATGGACATCATAATAAAAGTAGATGAAATAAAATCTCAAATAATTTGCTATGATTTATAACTACTGATCCCACTAAAGCATTTCTCTTTCTTCAGGGAGGGCAGTAAAAAAGGAAACATTAGCTAGATGCTTTATCATATACTATAAACTTTTTTTTCCCCAATGTACTAGGCTGACAAAAACATTGCACATAGAAAATCCCTAAGCATTCAGGTAAAAAGCCTTTTATATAAAAGTTTAAATACATTTTCTACCTATTCCAAGGAATTTAAATAGGATTTCAAAGTGATATTTTAAACAAAACTTCTTTATGAAGTGATTTTTGGGGAAAAACTACATATCTAAATCTCTCAGCTTTATGGAGCATATCCATCTGCATCAGTCACATTGCATTATGTTGTTTCACAAAATGTTGTAACATCTGAAAGGACATATTTTTTCTGAAAACCATTTTTACTTAAATGGTAGGGTATGTTGCTCACAAGGAAAGCGAGATTAGCTGACAAGGTATGACAATATAAAGCTGAAGGGAAAAGAGAAAAAACAAAGACAGAAACTTAATTCAAGTGTCCCTTAGAAATAATATATTCTGAAGAAAGGGGCAAAATTTTCTAAAGAACAATATGCTTGCACATAGAATAGAAACTATCTAAGGCCTGATTCAAGCAAGCTCAATCTCAGATCCCAGCTCAGAAAACACTTTTTTTCTGATGAGGACTGCACCTATGTCATTGTGAACGCTACAGTGAAGAGTTTCATTTCTAAAGCCCGCTCCAAAGCCCAGAAGATGAAAGAAATAACATCTATAAAAAGTTTAAGCATACCTGAGTTATCTGCTGGTTACGTGCTCCCCAGTTCAGGGAACTGTTTGCACAGCTTAACTCTGTCTTTATGCTAGCATTTATTTAATACAGCTGACCTCGAAACTGCTTCAGCACACAGCGAAAGTTACACACCAAATTAAAGCTGTCATGCAGTCTTAGGACCATTTGAAACTCTTTAACCTATTAGTATAGCTGAGAATTAATTTAAGTAAAGAGTACTTACCCCTGTTGATTCTCAGAGCTTAACAGTGTCTGTATACAGCAAACAGGTGAGTTAGTCAAACGTGGTTTCATTCACCCAAACACAAACAGCTGATTTACACAACCAGCTGTAAGTCTTTCCCTTGCTGAGAGAAGAGGGGCTTTCAGACATGGGGACTGATTACAGGGGACAAAGGTTATAAGTCTACTTGATTGGGTGGTGACTGAATATTGCCAAATTAGTATTCCTGGGTTTATTAACAGTTACATCAGCTGCATTATTATTATGTACTTTTCACAGGCATCTAAAGCTCCCAATTGGAGAATAGTATCTCATTATGCTAGGTGCTGTACCAGCCCCTCAGAGGGTCATCTGTTGAAGGACAGCACTTGTCTGAAATGAATTTTACTCTCCCAGGAGCAACTAAAGCCTGTTCAAAGGAAGGGAACATCATTTCTTAGGGAATTTCAGTGCTGCTTCCACTTTCCTTGCTAAAAATGCTCCCACATTTAAAAACAAAATAAACTGTTTTGTCACTGTTTTAAGGAAGTTTTGTTTGAAGTTGTCACAGAATCATTCTGCTTCCTGTGAATAAAGATTCAGTGTTGAGAAATAATGGCATTTTTCTCACTTGAAACTTCAGTGAAAAGCCTTTTCTGAAACCTCTCCCTACCAAAACCAAACAAAAACCACAAGTGACAGGCTGTCATTACAACAGTGCAGGAGAGGAAAATGAAGAATCAAAAGAGGCTGCAGCACAGGAGGGCTGAGGTTTTGCTGTGTTCACCTCCTGGCATGCTATTTTTACCTAGCCTTGTGGTGAGGTACCATTGTGGCAGGGGAACTGAAGGTCCCTCAGACATGTGAGCAAGAAAGGCAGCAGATCCTGCTGCCCATATTGCCCCAGAGGAGGGAATGGCCAAGCTTGGCAGAGATGAGGGAAGAGCAGTTTGGCTTTGAGTGGGTAGGGTGCCCTGGACCAAGGTCCTTACCTTGTGCACACAAAGAGCAGCAACCAGCAATAACTGGCACCCTGATGGGTACTTGCAACTGAGCCTCCAAGGCACATACAAGGAAGACACAGCTACTCCTCTGTCTTCAGTGTTGTTTGTAAGACACCCTCCAGTTCTTTATGGGGATATCTGAAGAACTGTTCAAAGCACTTTGCTAGCCAGGCATGTAGATTTTTTAGTGTCTTTATTGGCATTTAATTTTAACAGAGCCATGTGCACCACAGCTTCTAAGCCCAAGGACTAAATTCTTTCAATTACTACCTAAATTTTGTTAATAAATTCAAAGTCTGCCCTTCCTTTTGCTGTCAGTGGAGTGATAGCTCACAATGACTGTCATGTTTTGTGCTCCGATATGAAAACCTCTCTTGCCCTTGTAGTCCTTCAGTGGCTTCCAGCCCCACACCAACTTCGTGCTTTTCTGGGGGGTGCCAGAAGGCAACCATAGATCCAAGTTTGGTACTTGCTGCAGCAATATTGCAGTGCCAGGCTCTGCCAGCACCAGGGACCCATGCAGCTCGCATCAAGCTGACATGCTTCAGAGCAATGAACCCATGAGGGACCCAAGAACATGTGTCCCTGACATGGCTCCACAGCTTGGACTCTCACCCCAGCACCAGCCCAACACCAGCATGCAGTCTCTGACTGAGACAGGGCAGTGAGCACCATCCTTACAGGCAGCCTGGCCCACCACCATTCCCAGTCAACAGGGAGGCATGAACACTGGGTTCTCAGGGAGAGCTCTGTCATCTGCTCCCTAACCAGAGTTGGCATCTGACATGGAGCTAGCTTTATAGGAGGTGCCTCGAAGAAGAGAATTGGGTTCTGTCTAACCAAAGCTTCCTTTCCAGTAACATTTCAAATTGAGATATTATTGAGAAATGACTACCTGTCAATTCAGAAGGTTCGTTTGGAAACAGATGGGTGGGAAGAAACTTGCTCGAACTGTTATCCAAGAGGTCTGTCAGAGCAGCGAGCATCACTTGAGAATAAGGAAGTTATCTGTAGATCTGAAGGGACTATCTGAGTGGGACCTGCTACTGTATTTTAGGCTACCTGTGTCTTCTAACCCATGCCTTGAATCTGGATTCTGCAAGTGGCTTTTTTGCAAGGCCTTTGTATTCTGTGTTTTCTTGATGCATCTCCAGGCAAGCAACTATATAGCTGCTGTCTTGTTCCTCACGGTTATACCTATGTCATAGCACACTATGGAAGGTTTGCAGCGTGAATGGGGAATGCTGCTGAAAAGCCTTTGTTTTCTAACACAATTCGTCTCATTTAGAAGTCATAATGGAAATATAAGAGAGGAGCAGAACTCCATTCTGTCTTTTTTTAATTAAAAACCAAAATATCAAGGCAACAGAGGCCTCTGCCCCAAGCCAATAAAACAGAAAGGGCTACAGATGAACCTTTAGGAACAAAGGATCCAGTGCAAATTCTGAACAAAACAGAGATGGTTTTAATTTTTCATGAACATTTTATCGCTTTATTCTTTTATCAGACATTTTCACTGCCTTTCCTTCCGCATATTTAACCTTCTGGTAAAGTTTTTGTTATAGCAGCTTTTAAAAATTAATGTATTAGAGAGAGACAAAAAAACCCCAAAACCCTACCCTCGTGTAACCGCATTGAGCCACACTTCAGTGCGGCCTAAGGAGGGTGCCTTTATTACAATCCTTGAAGAATGTCTCCTGGGACATTGCTCCCAATAGAAGTGGTGGCTTCAAGGCTGGTATGAAATCAAGCTATGATAAAAGCAACATAGCATTGGTTGAGTGCTGGGAGTGCTCCAGCTTATTGTCCTGCCCCATCTGAACCCTCAGCACACCCGCTTTCGTACAAGTAAGTTTTCACAGTAGCTGAAAAGATTGTCACTCTGATGGAATTCCTACTTTTCCAGGAGTGGACCAACAAAAGCCTCCTGTAGCTTGAGTAAATGAGAAAATTGTTTCTCTGCTTTGGGATTCATAACAGGTTGGAGAAGCAGAAATCACCGGCAGTTAGGAACAACTGAAATAAGCCATAGAGAAAAAGACAGAAAGAAATAAGGTAAAGGAAGGGAGCCATAGCTGGGTCTTGAGTATTGTTTAGCTTCCAACAAGCCTCCATGGCTCTTTCTGCAACCTTATTTTTCAGACCTCTCCCTTCCCACTGTGCTAATGAGGCGGGAAGTGACCTGCCTACTTATTTTCTGGCTTCATACTTAGCGACAGGGCAACATGCTGAACAGCTGACTGTGTGCTGTATTGTGGATCAGATCCATGCACTACGCGACTGACGATTGTAACATCCCTGAAAAAGTGTACACCAAGTTCCAGATTCCTATTTGCTTTGGGTAGATAATGGCATTTTCTCTCGAGCAAGCTTTGCTTTCCTTTCTCCAGCAGCGTGATCATCAGGCATCACGCTGAAGTGGCACATATATTATTCTAACTAACTCCCTTAAATTTAAAGAGGAACGCCTCTGTAACTGCATGGAGCTCAACAGAAAACCCCAGTGAACTCCACACATTTCACTTCCATCAGTATTTGCAAGCTATGAGCAGCTTGCACACAAGCCAGCTCCATTTGCAGGGCAGCTCTGCACTGTTTCTTGGAGCGAGGCTTTTTTCCCCCCACCTTTATTTCTCTTGCAGCCTGTGGCCTTTGTCTCCCATGGTTTTTCCCATTTATGGATGTTACTGGGGAGTCTGGAGTATAGACTGAGGAAGGTATTGCCACTGGTGGTGCATCTGGGAGAAAGTGCCCGGGATGTCGGATCTGTGAGCATCAGTTACGTGGTTCTCTCTGTGCCCCTCTGCAGGAAGTTTTTCTTCTGTCCAGCGTGTGTTCATCACCTGCTTTACAGAAGCTGCCTGTGTTTGCCTTTGAAGTATCTGTGTGGCCACGGTAAATGTGCAGGCTCCCTGCGGTGAGAGAAATGTGGAACTGGGCAGTGGGAGTTGTGGGCAGCTGATGTAGACACAGGATGAGGTGTGCTCATGATCTAAGTGAGCACACTGTGAGAAGGAGCAGGTAAGAAACAGAGCAGAATATAACCCTTGATTTGGAGTAATACTGCATTTGCCCCAGCTCTGAACACAACTGCATCTTCCTTTTCCTCTTTAACAAAATCCCACAGAGATTCCCTTGGAGAGCACAGTGGGCTAGGAAGAAGTAAATCTTCGGCTGGAAACCAATTGCTTTCCAGTTTATGAGCTTTCCAGCTCCTTCCAAGATCAACACGGTAAAACAATACAGCTGCATACCTGCAGACAACATAATGGCAGAGCAAATTGCTCTCACAGAAGAAATGCTGTGCTGCTGTACCCAGAAGACGCTTTCGAAACTCCATGGGAGAGCTGTGTGGATTGCTTTGACATAGATAGGAAAAGCATTTCTTAGTGCATAAGGTGAAGTGAAAGCTTTTAAACCATGAAATCAGCTGCAGGTTATATGTTTAAGTCTTCTGAGACATAGCAGGCTTCCAAATCAAGTAACAAGCCTTAAACTAGGGGACACAATCAGACATAGTTGAGAAAAGAACTGAACCTAATGCAGGATTCCTCTCCCTAGTGCATACTAAGTTATATTTCACATCCATATTGCCTCAAGCTTCAGCATTTCTTAGGTAAAAATATATGAACAGGTTAAATTCCGAGACGACACTAACTTATTGCAATAATTTTCTTTGAAAATATTAACCATTTCCTGACCAGCTTTTGTCAAAGAATGTGTACTGAGCAGTGTCTAAATGTTCATAGCACTGTGGACGTTCACAATATATTCCTTTGGCTACATCAGAAAGGTTCCCGAAAAGAATTAGCTTTTGTTCCCAGCTCTTTCCTGACATTGTATGTTGCCTTGCAGAGGGTACTGGACATTTTGATCTCCTCAGAGATGTTTCTACTGTGACTGAATTGGGGCACCCTGATCTCCCATGTAGCATCTCAGTGATTCCATAACCTAAGCAGCAACAGGAACATCTCTTAAAAGACCATGCTGAGCTGTATGCAACTACTACACATCTAACTGCTACCGTGTGTCACTGTGTGTGCTGTGTAAATACGCATGTGCTGCTTCAGCTTCTCAACCTCCAGATTCTGAAGTACAGCAAAGTTGACAACTACATTGAATCTCTGATAAAGGCCAGCAGAAAAGGTCCCTGAGGAATGCTAGCTCCCCATGAAACACAAAGCATCCATTGTGTTAACTTAACTCGGTTTAACTGCACATTGATGAAGTATCATTTAGATTATTTTTCCCCAATTAGAGGGTGCCATGTGCAGTGCACCCCACCAAGCAGGAATCAGGGAGAGCTACCCTGGGACTTCTCACTGACAGTAAAGGTTGCAAACTGTCCTCATTAGAATGCAGCCTACTGAAAGAAGTCTAAGTAAGGCTTTGCATTAAGAAAGGAAAGAGTCTGTGCCCCAGAATACTGATTGCTGTGAACAGCAATGCTACAGTGGAAGGCATTAGGTGGGAGATTGCTTTTGAGAGCAGAGTACAAAGAGGTTTTGGCTGTTTCAGGTCAAACCCTTGATTTTAAGGGTCTCCTAATTGATTTGTACTCTGAACCTGGACTGAGCATCTTTCTACTTTTCACAATGATGGCCTCAGGAATTGCATTTTCTCTTCAGAACTACTGCTTTAAAAATCAGGCATAATCTTGAGCTACCAAGTTCATACCTAAAGCTGAACCTGCCTTGCAAGACCACTGCAGGACTTTGGTTTGGCACTTACAGGAATTTAATGGTATGGGGGCAGAACCCAGACAAACAACTGCCTACCAAGCAAGCACCCAGTTCAGAGCTCAGCCTGATCTCCAGAAGGTCACAGCTCGGAGGGCTTAGGCTTAGCTTTCTGTCTGGTCCCCAAGGAGGTATGACTGTGTTAGTCAATCCACAGCTTTTCCATGAAAAGAGTCCAGCAAAAAAGCATCACTGCCTCTAGCCTGAGCACTGTAGTTGGTAAATGCAACTGCATACAAATTGCTTCCCCCTCTGCAATATGTCCTTACATCTGTCAGAATTGATGCCTCTGCTCAGATAATGCCAGATCTGCCCAGTGCCACCTGCTCCCAAGGGAACTGAAAGGAAGGGGAGAGCAGTGGAGGGAAACGTGCTACACATCTTCCCACCCTGCTAAGCTCTCAGACTGTCCTAGAGCCTCCAGGAGCATCTGTTGCTTCTTTCAAGTCCTGATAGACATTTTGGATAACATAGTTCAGGTCTGACTCAAAATATATGTGTTAATGAGGTAATCTATTTGGGGGATTTGCGATGAAAAATTACTTTCTATACCGTACTTAGTCTTAGGATTACTCATGCAGCCAAGATATCAATATGCATATAACCAGCTGAGTACTGAATCAATTACTGTTTTCCACAAAGCATTTGCATTCTGTACCTTGTTATGAAAGTAAGTGATCCACCGGCACCACAAATCAGTATTCGCCTCACATACATAACCCTGTTGATAGAAATAAAGTCTTCTAATTATTACCTAAAAGCACAGGTATTTGTACAGCTTTCCCATTGTGATGGTGGTTTCTAACTGACATGGTTTTTCACTTCTGATGGATGTACTCCTGTAGCAGAGAGTTTTCAGGGTTTCCTTTGGATGTATTGTGTAGAAAAAGCTTTTATATGACTTTTTTATTATTATTAAAGAAAGGAGAGTCTGCAGAATTCATTCTCCATAATCTTTGTTAGCAATGAAGCTGAAATTGAAAGGTGTAGTCCTTGAACAGGTTCTGTCCTACTCATTTATAGGGAAAAAAGTTACACATATTGTATGTGGGTCTTCATACACCTCCTACAATTGCCTTTTAAAGCTTTTCTACATACTGGTTTCCCTCAGAGGCCACAAAAAAGGTCACACTTGTTGATGTTTGAAGATATCTAGCTGACTTTGTCTTCTAAGTAAGTGTCATGGTCTGGGGTCCAGGTAAAATAGGCTTTATTTTTAAGTTTCATAGAGGTTTGTCTTTCTTTGCAGTGAGGAAGTGCAATAAAACTGTAATAAAATTGTAATAAAAGAAAGTGCCTGTGTAATCTTAGATGCAGCATGCAACTGCAGATGTAGCAGAATACAAAGCGGTACCTTTGGCCACGACTGGAGCTGGGGTGTCTCTGTTTCATTCAGGCCTGCAAGAGGTGGCAGAACGAAACACCTGCCCGAAGTGGTGAGGACTGCCCATCCATGCTGGAGATCCTGGGCTTCTCCAATTTGTGCTGTAGGGGAAACACAAGGCGTTGTAATGACACCTTGCAATGCCTCACAAACGCTCATCCTGCGTACATCACTTGCTGTTCATTCCCACAGAATCCAATGAGAAAAGGCAGATTTATGGAAATGATCACTGAAGCCTGCTTCTGCACATTTGCAAATCTCTATGGGTGTCCATTCTGAGCAAAATATGGTAAGGAAGAGAAACCTCATCCCAGCTCATTTTCAGGACATGCTTAATTTTATGCATATGAGCAGTCACACCAAGTTCAGTGAAACTGCAGAATTCTTTAAACGAGGCAGAGATGAAGCCTCAGAAACCTGTGGAAATCTAAGACTCAGAAACCTGTGGAAATCTAAGACTCAGAAACCTGTGGAGTTCTGACCAGTGAAATTTGACCTCTGATTATAGAACTCTTTTTTTCCCTGCTAACCAAATTATCTAAATTGTTCTCCTATTGAGATGTATTTTTAGAGGCGAGTAATAATGTGCCATAGTCATAGATTGTTAAATGCATAGATAACTTCTCCACCCTCTACATCTCAGTGCACCAAAGAGAAACGAAGTTGTAACCTAGTATAAACTGGCTTCTTTATTTGTCCAGTCTTTGCAACACAATGACTTTTAATGAGCACAGTCTGAAGACTGTTTGTAGGCCATAAGTAGTGCAGATACCTGATAAGGGATTTCGGAGTTCACAGGTTTTGGCAGTCTAACAATACCTTTGAGGGGACTGATTTTCAGAAAGCTGGTAGCTTCTTAACACTTCCCAAAACTGGGCTCCACCAGTGGGGATTTTAGGGAGTCTCCAACAGAACACTCTGAAACATCAGGACCTTCCCCACATGTGGCTAGAGCCATAAGTTGAAACAGATAACAGACAACTATCGACAGGTCATTCTGCAGCTACATTCATCTTCAGAGACCTCCTAGATATTGCCGCCTTAAAAGTCTCCTGGTACTAGCACTTTTAAGACTTTTTTTTGTCTTGATTAAACCACTTAAATAAAGGAATTATCATTTATAAATGTACCAGGAAAGATCAGAAAGAGTCTGTGCTTTCATGCACCTCATTTTTTCTGTCTTAAGTTTGGTAGGGATTGGGTACTCAAGCTTTGGTCACAGCTGTGAAAATGAAAAGCAGTGAATAACAAAGAGCAATGAAAAATAGTAAGAGGCTGGTGAAGCTGTTTAGCAGGTAGAATAGGGAGATCTTGACTGATAGGAGAGGTGAGCCAGCAGAATTCTTCAGCACATGGTCTCACCACATACTTGTGGTTTCTGACACAAGAAACTGAATATCAACCATAAGTGCTTTGCAGTTCATTCTTTGTGTTGAACACCCAAGATGGGTGTAACAGGAGTGCTCTACTGGTCTTAGTTGTCAGCAAAGAACACCCAATAGAGCTGATGTTTGAGACCTGTACAATTGATTACAACTGATCATTACTGATGTTTGCTGTGTATCTTTTTCATCAGCCTCTTGCTAGCAGTAACAGAGGCAGTTATTGCCCATTTAGTTTTGTACACTACCTCTGGCAGTCATTCATACCTGAGAAAGGGAAACAAACCCATCATCTGCCTGACTGTTCAGTCTTGTGTATTTAAGACTTGGGAAGTACCTGCCTGAAGCGGGGTCTCCTGTTGTCTTTAAATGCTGAGAATGTGTAGTCCTGTGCATAAAGATTAGTATTTGTAGCCGATCAATTTTCCTAGAGCCAGCCAAATTAGTAGTCTTCATTAGTTACCCAGGCAGGAAATTACCCGATTTCTGGTAATTTACATCTCATAATCCACTAGAATAATACGTATTTGAAAATAATTTATGCAAAGAAATACCAATCTGTGCATTAGCGATTTTGATTAGTCACCACTTGCTAGTATTTTTGAGTCAGTACAGGCAGCTAAATCATATCCTGGTATTTCTGCCTGCTTATTGGATAATTAAAAAATGCAAACAGAAGCCTAGTGAAGGACATCTAAAAATACTCTAAACCTTGTGGGTTTGCTCTGAATTTTCAGACTAATCAGCACAACTAAGGGCATTTCAAATACTTTATAAGCAGTCCCAGAAAAGAAGAACAGAAAACCAACTGTAAATTACAGTTATTAGAGCAGCTCAAAACTCTGAATTCCTGATGTTGTAGAAAGCTCTAAGATAGCAAAAGGTTTGTTCTTATTTTGAAATTCAAATTAAAATACTTACATATCCCAACTTGGAATTATTAAGTATGAAACTAAAAAAATCAGCTGTTCTTTACTTGTGTTGTTACCTTGACCATCCTGAAAGGTTAAAGAACAGCCTGGAAAGCCCCAGACACAAAGTAAAGAGAAGAACCAACCTGGCAACCCAAGATGTGACTGAAGCTTCAAGACTCCCAGAATTCCTTCCACAAAGCCAGGGAGCACAGTTCTTAAAAGCTTCAGCTGAATCAGTATGATTGGGCACAGCCCTAAGATAATTGGCTTTCAAATCACTCATCAGCTCAGTGAAACTGGGCTATTTCTGTAAGCATTTTGCTTTCAAGGAACAACATTTTTCCCCTTAAAGAAAATTTGTTGTATTGCAAAATATCTGATGAGCACAACTGGTGAATGATGTTGATCTACAAATAACTGTGGAGTTATCACTTCATGTTGACTTGCATAAATATTGACTGTCTGTGTAATGAAAAGTTCTAGCTTTTAATATGCATTTCTAATGAAATTTGATTGATTTCTATGTGTTCTCCAGAATTTCTGCTGCATATTTCAAACTGCATTCTGCAGAAGCATCATACTTTCTCAAGTGAAAGAGGCTGCCCTTTGCAAAACCTCTGTTTTGCTTCTTCAGATAAGGTGAATGAGTGTGCTGTTTAATTATTTAAAAAGTGAAAGCTAATGGACTTCCTATAGTGTGGGCTCTTATAATTTCCTAGAGCATCCTTCTTGTGTACCTGTGTTCCTCCCTGTCCTCATAAATTAAGTCTCATGACCAATTGCAAGAATACCTGGGGAACAGAATCCAGTGTTGTAAAGAAATTTTGTCTGTATGAGAATATAAATCACTTCTCAAAACTAAATAAATGAGAGAAGCACAGCCATATAAGAAGGTTCTTTTCCTATTACAGTAAGCTTCACTAAACACCTCACATCTTTGACCTCTATTCTTGGGATTGTTTTGCTTAAGTGGAATAGACTGTGTTTAACTTTGTAGTACAAAACACAGCTGAAATCATTGACACTTCAATCAGTCTTTATTGTGTGGAACCCGCAGTAGGATCCCTTACTTAGACTGTAGTGACACCAAAACAGAATTGATTTCAGTGTAGAAGGAATGGTGACTGTATGCAAATATACAAATCTCAGTGCAAGGGGAAACACACAAACAAATTTGATGTTGGCAGATTTTGTTTTAATTCTCTAATATAATAAAATAGAGGAGCTGAAAAGAAACAAAGACAACAGTTAGCTAATTGACTTGATTGACTAATCAAGTCGCCTTCTGGCTGAAGTCTTCAAAGTCCTGCTGTTCAGAGGCAGTGAGCATCGAGATCAGTTACCTGAAAAGCATGAATGCTGCAGCATAGCTTCTTTTGAGAAAAGCTTCCTCAAAACATTGAGAAAACATATCTAATCCTAAATGTTCCTGACCCAAATGTTACACAATTGAGTGCAGATCTATGATGTGAAAGCAATAAGATGGCTTCCATCCACAAACAAATTTAATGTCCTAACAAATCACAATGTTGTCTACAATGCATGTTACAAAGGTTGCAGATGATGTTAAAGCACTCCACAAATGTATATGATCAAATAATTTCAGAGGAAACCTGCAAGCATTTGCACCTCAAAGAATGCTAAATTAACAGCATAGTACAAAAATAAACAGTGAAAGTAAGAGAAAGGAAAATGTGAATATAGTCACAGTCCAAAAATGGCAAAATTCAAATAGCAGAAGCAGGTGGAGATGGCTCAACAAGGAGCTCAGTGGATTACTCTCAGATTACTTTTAAATCTGTGTTCAAATCCTAGTTTTAACTGCAACTGAAATAAGCCTGATGACCTGAAATTTGTCTGCAAAGGAAAGTAATCCATATCCTAAAGACCTCAAGAGTCAGAAGAGGTTTTCTGTGTTCCTAGGTGACTTACAGCAGGCAGGATCTGCATCTATGCGCAGGCCCAGATGCTCCATCTGTTCTTTGACGTATAATCTGATCTCAGTAGATATACAAACCTGACCATTGAAGTTTACTTACAGCACATCTGTAGGGAAAAAAACATGTAGGAACTGAAAAAATATTTTTGCACAGCCTGGGCAGTAGTGCAGTCTGTGGAGATGATAAAGTTCACATTTAAAGAGGTGATCCAAGGTGCAATATTTATATGCAGTTACTCATGCCAAAATGGACTGTGTGTCAGTGAAGCTGTATGCAGATGCAGACCCACGTATATTCATGTACACATATTCTCCTGACTCATCAGCAAGTTTTACCCTCAGCATTCGATCTGAGCTCCTGAAGGCCTGGCCTCCCTTATCAGCTCTCACTTCAAACCACGGTGTAGATGCCTGTTAAAACCAGGGGACTCCCTGGTTTTGAAAATGGTGCTGATTCTTAATACAACTATTAGCTGCCGTTCCCACTCCTCCCATTTCACAGAGGACTTGCTGTTGCCTTCTCTGAACGTTTCACACCTGCCCCCCCTGCTCTCTCCTTCCCCAGTCAGTACATCCCCTGTACCACCCCGGTGGCCTTGGCACATTATCAGCTCATATACAAGCAGAAATAAGCAAGCTGTGTGTCAAAAGAGACTCATGGCTGTATGTCAGTTTTATTCGGTTGTTTGCTCTCCTGTTCTTTGAGAGGAAAAGGGAGTCAGAATTACCCTTGCTAGGAATGTGAGGTTAAAAAAGCCCTTGCTTTTCAGAGGGTCATAGCTATTCCTACACAAGTTCAGAGCTTTTCCACTGCCCTAGAAGCACTCTGGTACAACAGCCTGCTTCTGATCATGCCCCTCATTCCATATACGCAGGCATCATGTGTGAATTACCAATCTGGCAGCACAAGGTCACAGAAGGGACAGTGCTGTTAGCAAAACTTTGCTCTTTATTCCTTCTGGTGAGAAACACAGCTAGCTAAACTCTATCCCTATCTATATCCCTTTCAACATGGCATGCGTACCTCGTAGAGAAAGCTAGGCCATTCTTTGGGTGAAATTTTAGACCTTGCTGAAGAGGACTTAAAGGAAGATGGAGCTACATGGTTCTTTTAATCAGTCAGAGCCACAAGATCAAAAAATTAAGTCACATTTCAGTTATTTATTGGGGAAAAAGAATGAGTCAACATTGACAATGCATTCATCTTAATTAGGACAAATATTTATACCAAACAAAATTAACATATCAGAAAATGCACGAGAGGCATATAATTAACAAAAGGCAAGGGAATTGGCATAACACTGATAAATTCTTCATTAATAAAATAACTGTTTTTAAATGTCAAAATGAGTATATTTTATTCATAAATTGTGTAGAATTTAGCACACTAATTAAAGACACAGGCTCCATAGCTATTTACATGGCAATTAAATCCACAGTGCCAGTGACCCAGCCAAATTAATGTTGGCCCCAACTTAAAAGTAGACACTATAAATAATTCACACCATCACTAGAGTCTTTGCTTAAGCAAACAGTTCAGTGTAGAAAATTCCGGGAATTATGAATGACTTTGATGTGCATTAAAAAAACACAACAAAATAAAATGCAAAATAAAACACTCAAATGTTTTATTAGAGACTCAGATTCCAAGCTAAGTTATATCAACAGTGATGGGAAGAATGTGAGCACAGCAGGTGATAACAGTCCAGCCATCTTTTTAAAGCAACTAAAGCTGCTTTAAAGATTCTTAGGAAGCAGACAACCTGCTCTTTCAGTCCCATATGAGAGTCCTCCAGGTCCCCCAGGTAGTATCTTTGGTTTTGACTGTGCCACTTATCCACATAAGACTTAGCAGCTTTGCAGCTTACTCTAATTCTTGTTCCTAGGTATAAAGGGGAAAACCACAGGCAGCATGCAAAGAACTAAGAACAACATAAAGAAGACAGAGTAGAATAGGCACATTCACAACTTACCATTTGATGGTGTGCTTTCTTGTGGTGGTGTGGGGGTCTCCCCTCTTTCTAGGAATTCAAAATTTGACTGTCAGCAAGGAATAGCAACATGTAAAGTAGCTATATAAATGTAGTTTAATCACAGCTTCCTTGAAAATAAAACTCTGCAAGGAGATATCCATGCTGGCAATGTTCCTTAAGTATCAGCCACCTGCTTTTAGACTTGGGTGCAAAGTAGGGCAATGCTTCATCTTTGGTGATGGTTGAGAAAGATGGGCATGGTGGTTAGCTGAAGTCTTGGCATGGCTCATACATCCATAGGCATGTTGCTGTACACTGATGCTCTCTACCTCCCTTTGCTTAATAAGAAACTCAGGCAGAACCATCAGCAGCTAAAATAGGCAGCAACATAAGTGCTGGGGAGACTGACTAACCAAGGGAAGTGTATAAACAGAAGTGCCTCGCCAAGTACAGGCCCCAATACCATGTCAGGAAGAGTTCAAGATGCAATAGGAAAGGAAGGGACCAGAGCAGTTCTTGTGTTATACCCTTCCAATTACCAGCCCATCTTTCCTCCTTCCTGGTGCATGATGCAAACCGTAGCCCACAGGACCCTCAGCAAACCTGCTGTAAAAGAGGGGAGAAAAGGAGAAGCATAAACCTGAATTAACAATTTAGCTTTAATATATGTTGTGGTCAAACAGAAGTGACTAACTTTTGTAATTATTAGGGGTAAATATATGGTCAGTGTAAAGCCTGCAATGCATTCTGAGAACATCTCAGACCTCAAAACAGGTTTCAAATGGAAGCTTAAGCATCATGCAGACTATCTGCACCGAGACGAATTTCATCACCATATCTATTCTCTACCTGATTTAAGCATTGGGCAGACCAGACTAGAAAACATCAATGAAATGTCTACACTCTTCACAAGACGAAACAACTACAGAGGACCATGAAACAAGTCCAGCCTGCTTCAAGCCTGTTATTCACGCCACAGAGACCAGACCACCAACATCTTATGGCTCAAGGTTACTGGAACGTAGCTCTTTCAAGTTTTTGCAATTACTTATAGGGCTTATTAATACAGAATGCTTCTGAAGTAATGATTCACCTAAAGCACTGGATGTAATCCTAGGTCCTTCAATCCCAGAAAGGTATTGATAGGTTGGAAGACATTCAGAGAGAAGGAACGGATGTGTTTAAGGCACTGGAGGGACTGATTTATGAAGTAAATTACCAGAAATAAATGCAAACACTATGTTGTAGCTTTGACCAACCCAGAATGAGATGGGAGGCTGATGTAACCCAATGTATGGGTTTTTTGAAAGATGCAAGTTCCACTTATGGAAAGGAATTTGTATGCACGTCATCCAAGGGCTAGTATAGTGTGATGTACAACTGTGAGTAGAAGAATCGGGGAAAAAACAAATCCAGATGATTAGTTAGCAGAGTTTCATCTCATGAGAAGTGAATGAACTGTTTTAAACAAGCTTTGGCGATACTCTGGGGGCTGTACCACAAGGGAAAAGTCCTACACAATTAGGGAGAGAGAGTTAATAATGTTTCCTCTCTCTAATTTCAGTGACTCAGCACCCCAGCTTCATCCTTTCTACTGTCACAAATACCCTTCTTCTCCTTTGCTTTTCCAGGTCTTTGATGTTAAAAATTCAGCTTTTGCAGTCATCTGCAACAACAACAACAAAAAAGTCTTTTTTCCTGATACAGCTTTGCTGATTTTGTCTGAGTATTTCTTGGGTTTCAATGTTTTATCTCCACAATTGAAAGCTCTCATTTTTGGACAGAATTTCCAGAATAAGAAAGTTATCCTGATATTGGCTCTTTCTCTGCTTTCAAGCCATTGCTGCATGCAATTTTTCTTGGAGTATACTTTTCCAGTAATGGATTCAAGCAAACATCATTTCAGCCAAGGTCATAATTTTGGACTGAGCGAGGTAACAGATCTGTTTATGTCCAATTCCAACAAAAGCTCTTACAAAGATAGCAGTTTCTGGTGAATATTAGCAAAGCCAGTTGACTTGATCTTGCAAGTTCACCCAGATCCTGTGGCTTTATCTGGAGTTCTTGGTACATGAGCGAATCTTTCACTTCATACTCCCAGTTCAAAATAAGATCCAGGTCCTGAATGGACCTTTTGAGAGCTCTTCCAGAAGTAAACAATCAGGAACAATTTCAAACTCAACTCTTCATAGAAGCTTTACAAAAGCACTTTAGAGAAGAAATTAATATAATTACCTCTATATCCCCTCAAGAAATCCACTCTTTGTCATAGAATCATAGAACCATAGAACCACAGAATGGTTTGGGTTGGAAGAGACCTTAAAGATTGTCTAGTTCCAACCCACCCCGCAGTGGGGGTCCCACTAGAACAGGTTGCTTAAAGCCCTGGAGGAGCTGTTCTGGAGGGAGATCAGTGGTATTTCTCTCTTCCATCTCAAGTATTGTCTGATGTGTCTGTAAAGAAAGACCTCCAACAGAAGTCATCATCATGAAATCTATTTTGTCACTTCAGTATTCTCAGTTTTACCAAGTTTTCTAATTAAAGGTAATTAGCTGAGTATTTCTAGTCATAATGTAGGCCTGTTGCTGCTTCTCTGCCTTACTGTGGGCTTTGGAGAGCCAGCCATACATTTGCTTTCTGCTACAGTCAGAACTCATTCAATCTGCTGCCAGTGATTGTGTTTTTCTATATTCATGAACTGTGGATTCTTTTCTATTGATGCCTACATTTCTTGAGGTGTTCTACCCAAAATTGGACAGATGTCAAAGTCTATTTCAGTTATTCCTACTTAAACCTTCTTATACAGCATTTGCCTTTTCCAAATCAACATGAAATTACTGGCTTTTGTTGACCTTCTAATTCACTAATACCCAAGATCTGTTCTATAGAAATGCTACCTAAACAGTTATTTTTCAGCCTGAGTTTATTCATGTTGATGATTCCTGCCTGTGTACCTTCCACTTGTCTTGCTAAATTACAGTCCTTTTATTACTCCAGTTCTAGCACCCATCCAGACCCTGCCTCTGACATGCTTGCAGTTCCACATAGTTTGGATATCATCTCCAAATTTTCATAAGATCATTAATGAAAGCATGAAGTATCACTGGATCATGGACAAACACTAGCAGAACTCCAGAATCACCACATAACTTGTCCACAAACCACTCACATCACATAAAAATACAACTTTCCAAACAGCTTTGTAACTAACTCCCCTGTGTTTCATCCATTCTGTGACCCCCTGGCTTGCTCATGTGGTTTTTCTGTGATACACCACAAAGAAAAAACCAACCCAAAAGCTTTGTTAAAATGAAGTTATGTGATGTGTATACTTTTCCCTAACTAGAAAGGGAAACTGCTATCATCTTCCTGAAATGAATGAGTTGACATGGCTCGTCTCTAACAAATGCTAACTGGCTGTTGGCTCATCTTTTTGTTTTCTTCCATGTATTTACAGCTCGTTTGTTGGCTGCTTTCTTCCAGTAATTTGTCTTCCTCCCCTTTTTATAATGATAGACACTTTGTTTGCCCTTCTCCTGTCATTTACATGTGTTTTTTTTCTGTGAATAATTCCTTCCTGCAATATCTTTTGTGAGTTTCTTTTATGCAGTTTTTGTCAGATGTTGTAATTTGTCGCATCCAGGCAAGAAAAGACATTGTATGACTTGGAGCATGTTCTCTGTTGAATCAATTTCTGCATGATTTTGAATAAGTAACCTTAATGGAGAAGGCGTCACAAAGCTGATTTGCCAGGATCAGTCTGATTTTCCTGATATTTTTATATGCTGGCTGAAACAGAAGCATTTAAAAAGAATGATCTTTTAAGCCACAAGCATAATACTTCCAGCTTACGCTCAAGCATAGCTAAAACTCTCCTATTATTCTGGTATACTTTGGTTCTTTCAGTGCCTGAAACAAAGAAGACAATTATTTTATTTTTGTCAGGAAAATGCAGAACCTACAATATTTTTCTTCAAGCATTTCATTAATTTCCAGGGAGGGAAAAAAGAATCCAGTAAATTGTAATAAAGCACTGCTCCTCTGACAATGGAAGTTGTCATTTCACCCCCAATGTTACTTTTATAGTTTCAAAACTTGTTCTTGGCCACTTTTCAAATATTTATAGCCCTCATATAAAGCCTCTTTATAAGTGCTCTCAAGGAAATAGCCTGTCTTGCAAACTCTTGCACATGTGCTGAACTCTGCTCTGTGAGGTAGTTAAGCATGGGAGTGTTAGCAACAGCAGAGCCCCAATATAGGAAGACTACAACTTAAATCACACTGGCAGACCAAAGCAACTGCTGGAAGTTTCACAGACATACGTGAATATCTGTGCAGAACTGGAATCTTTACAAGGCCAGAAGAAAGGGAGATAATGCAAGGCAGTGTGGAAGAAGTCCAGCACAAAGCTGGGAGGCTGAACAGAGTGACTTGGCAAATTACTTCAAGCAGTCCCTAGTTACATTGCTGTTTCTTTTCTTCATGGTCTAAAGTTAAGACTGTCTCCTTTTGGCTTCATGAGGCACTCAGAATACAGCGAACTCCATTTCTCATAGCCCACTGAGGATTTTGAAAGTAACATTCAGGGCAGTCACATCTGTGAAACTGAGACAAAAAATAAGTAAATTAAATGAGTTTCTCTTTCTTACACGACTGTAGCATTTCAAAATTTAAATGTTTTCAGCAGTGTTGGTAGCTGAAAAATAGAACAAACGGTGGTAATTTGCATCCTGATGGCCTGTGGAGTGCTCAAGGAAGGGTAGCTAGCTGCCTCAGCTCCATGGGCTTGAGGAAAGGGGAGCTGGATGCCTGGGCTCTCCCCCTCTCAGAGGTCTCAGTGAAGCCACTGCTGCATTCAGCACTGGAGCATCAGGTCCACATGGCTGACCATGACTCCACCATTTGAGAGAATCTGATCTTTCCTGCCATACACATCATGCGGTTTGCTGCCCCATTAACCTTGCCATGGCTGCTGGCTGTGCTCACGTCCAGTGATCCGTGCGCTGTTGACTTTCCCCGGGCAGCTGCTGTCCCTTCCTGGGAGGCAGTGCAGCTCGGCACAAGCATTGTGTGAGGGGTGGACACCCCGTCCTGCTTGTCCTGTGGGTGTATAAGCAACTGGGCATAATTCTGTGGTTTACTTCAGGGGTCCCCAGCTCAGCGACAGTTGAGACTTCAGCGTAAGAGCTTTGGACCTCACCTTTCTGCTCCTCTGCACCCTCACACCTTCTCCTATGCTCCCATCTGTGACCTACACACCTCCTTCTCTACTGCAACTCATCCCCATACCCCCTTACCCTACACCTTTGTGTCCCCTCCCGCTGCAGCCCTCTCTCCCTACCTCCTTGCAGCCTGCCTCCCAGCCTCCCTGCCTCTTCTTCATGGGTTGCCTTGTTGAGGGCATGGTCATGCAATGCACCTCAGGTGCAGGCTGAGAAGCAGAGCAGGTACCCCCAGCTTGCTAAGCTGAGCAGGAGAGCCTTGGAGTCAGCCTGAGACATACCTTCTCTTGACTACCTGTCAGCCTATGAGACATGCTGCCACTCAGCTGCTAGCAAACCATCTGAGGACCAGATGTTGTGCAGGTCTGGTTTCATTTGGTCTGAGCTGTGTTGAAGCTTTACTTTTCTGTCTATTTTTCAAGCGTTTCCTTGTCTTGCTCTGTGATTTTTATACTTCAGTTTCTATTTTAACCCTTTGTCTACTGGTGCCTATTCTGCATGTACACTGTAGACTGGTGCAAACACTCTTACCGAACCATTTTCCTGTCTATTAGAAGACGTGCATGCTGCTGGTTTAATGGCAGTGTATAATGAATTTATAACCTTTACTTTCAAAGAGATGTGTCAGAGCAAAAGCAATTCATGCAGATTTTTAAAGGCACCTTAGTTACATAGAAGACAAAGCCTCCCCAGAGACTTGAGGGAATTTAGGTGGGAAAAAGGAGTTAGCTGCTCAAGTCCAAAAGTGTTCAAGATGTGTAAATAACTTGAGACCAGAATGAGAAACCCTTTTAGGTATTAAAACCCTTTATCTAGCATCATTTACAAAAGTTCCAGTCGATTTTTCAATCTCACTAGGCATTCATTTTTAGGTATCAACCATCATTTTTAAACACTTCAGTTGTAAATGAACCCAGGATACTTTTGGAAATGTTTTCCTTATCCATTTTTTTGCCCAATGTTTGAGGAATGACAATTTTCTTCACCCCAGTTTATGGCCTCCACAGATGTTTAAAATTTCTTCTAGTGTTAGAAGATGGACAAGTCCGATAACAGCAGGTTCTAACCTAATTATTAAATGTTAACCTCTTGAGGTTAAATAATCTCATCTGATGTCATTAAAAATGCCCCAGGAGTCCTGATGTGCTTTCCTTACATCTGGAACACATGTTTAAGGCAAAAAACAGTGCAGCTCTTCCCACTCCAGCCACCCTGCACAGAGCAGTCAGACAAGAAGTCTCTGTGCCATTAACTCATTTCTGACAATAGCCCCTGCCACACAAACTCTCCAGATCATCTTCAGTTGGCTGGGATCCGAAGGTATCAGTGCACAAAGGCAAATTGTGAAACACAGTAAAGCAGCCCCATTTACCAACACTTAGGACAGAAACTCAGGGACGTTTTCAATCCTTCTGCCAACAATCCCATACCAAGTTGTGCTGCCTCCCTGCACAGCTGACCTTCCTCTGAGATTTTGGAAGTCTGCAATGTCAAGAGTGCTTGGTCTTTATGACTATTGAGCCATTTATGACTGTTGAGCCATTTGCGGCTGTTGAGCCATTTATTCATGTGCCTGTGCTCTGATTTGAGTGTCTCACTCCGATATGAACAATTTAGCCTATTACTTCCCCCCACCCCAGGAAATGATACATCCATAGACTGACATTTAATGGTACATTCACCCAGAAGAACAGATGAGATGTCTGAAGCTGTTAGAGATATTTTCATTTCTAATAGCATTTGGGATATTGGGAAGGGATGACACATCCATCAGCTAAGTCAAACTGCTGGATTTTCCTGATGTGGTATAGACTTCTATTATAACCTCATTGATAGTGTTCAGTAATCTCTCAATGAAGTGCACTGTACACAGTAATTGATGTATGACCTTTCTTTAGGGCGAAAATGAAGTCCATGAACAAAAGCTGGCTGTGCCAGGCTGCACACCAAGGTTTGTGGTTTAGCTCCACTCTGATTTCCCTCATGCATGCAAAGAGGAATGCCTGTGATTGGAGAAGGCAAGAAGGTCGTGTAGCTAAGGTGTCCTTTTCATTAAGGTGAGCAGTATCTGAGTTTAAAAAATTAACCTTCTCCCTTATGTAAGCACCCCTTAATGGACTTGTATCCTGCTGTAGCTCTTTGGTTTGCTCTAGGTTGCTTTCCCACCACACAGCAAAATCACTGCCCTCCTCTTCCCATCAGCAGGACCAAGGTGATGGAGGAAGGCTGCATCTGCCTATATCACCATGCACGGCTGAGTGCATGATGGTGTCAGACGGGCCTTGGTAAGGGTTTTGTGACTGGCTGGTTTATTCTCTTTCACCTTGCTTCTGTACTAAGAGCGTAAAGCATGCATCACCTACTTCTGAATTGTCAGGTCCTATATTAGCCTTGACAAGCTACAAACCTACGTTTGAATTCCTTCAGTGGGGTTTTCTCCATGTTGCTATTTTTATCAGGGATGGCTCTTGCCTGGTTTTCACTCAAAAAGAGTGTTGTAAGCTTCAGACATTGTAGCTGAGATGAGGACTGTAATAGAAACATGCTTTTTGAACAAATGTTCATGAGATTGGAAGTCAGCGCAAAAATTACTGCAGAAGTGTTGTTTGGCTGTCTGACAGATAAACTGATCATTTTTTACTGTTGCAGCAAAATTACCATATAAGGTTACTTTAAAGTTGTGTACTACATCTAACTTTCTATTTAAGTAAGGAGATAGCGAGAGGAAAGCTGGAGGGTGGGGAACAGCACCAAGGCTGTCTGTACTAACATGCTTTATGATGTTTATGTTTTGCTTTTGAAAGAGGAATCAAGTGCCTTTTTTTTCTCTCTTTTTCAGAGAGAAGCAAGAAAACACATCCTTCTAAAGCACCTAAGGCCAGGATCAACTTCTGTTCACAGGCATAGGCACACCATTTTCTTTGCGTTCAACAGGAGCTGCTCATACATCTGAAGATGATAGCCCCTAGGCTCTACAAGTTTGAAAACTTCCCAGCCAAGGAGTGAATGTTTCTCTCCTCTCAGCTTTTATCATTGCCTGACTATCCTCCAGATACATCCTTTGTTAATTTGAAAGCCTTGAGAGAAGGCTTGGGAGCAATCCATGTTTCTGGAATGTGTTGATGATAACTTTCTTCTCCAAGTGACAGAGGAGCCAACCAGAAGTGCAATTCTGGACCTTGTTCTCACCAACAAGGAAAGGCTGGAGGTGAATGTGAAGCTCAAGGGCAGCCTTGGCTGCAGTGCTCATGAAATGGTGGAGTTCAGTATCACTGCTTTGGTGGATAAGGGAAGAGCAACTGACATCCTGTAACTGGACTTGTGAAAAGCATTTGGCACTGTCCCACATGACATCCTTGTGTCTAAACTGGAGAGACATGGTTTTGACCAGCAGCTGTATAAGGAATTGGCTGGATGGTTGCCCTCAAAGAGTTGCCATCAATGGCTCGATATCCAAGTCAGTATTGGGACTGGTGCTGTTTAACATCTTTGCTGGCGACATGGACAGCAGGATGTCCCCAGTCTTCTGCACATCTCAGATCCTATTCTGAGGTGTGGAATTCTTCCTATATACATACAAGGTTCCTAGTTTGGATGTCATATAGCCCACAGGTGCTGGAGGTGACTAAGGAATGGGTGTTGCGTTGATAAGTCTCTCAAAACAGAATGATCATTGTCTCATTAATATACCACTGTGGCTAGTATGAGCCTGTACAAGTCTGCACTACTGTGGGATTGAAGACATAGACTAGATTTTCAATCTTACTACAGTAATGTGTGTTTCAATGTGCTTTAGTACTTCCAAAAGTTTGCCATCATTTCCTAGCTGGGCAATCTTTTCTTATTCTCTTGCTATCTATGTGACAGTAAAATAAATAGTCCATTGGAAGTATACAAAGGAAATTCTATACTTAAAATGTGGAATAAATATTTTTTATTTAAGGGAACATTTGGATTTTGTCTTAGGAGATGTGATGTTTTGCAAACCTCTTGTTCATAAGGTATAAAGCCTGAGTAATACATGAAAAGTGTTCAGTATCTAGAAACTGCAAGCAGAGAGTCACGTATAAGAATATGAATAAGAAACCTAGTAGAGTATTTCCATTTTGTTCAAAACCTGGCATTAAGTTACTTCTAGCGGAAGATGCTGTGAACTGAAGTTTTCCATTTTTGTGAGGAAACAGACACAACTCAGTCAGTGACAAAATAAACCTCCCACAGGTTTTTCTTCCAGGCTGTCTTCACTAGCTGCAAAAAACCTAAATAGACATGGAGCTGAGAATCTTGGTGGCCCACCAAGGGCCCCTCCTACCTTTTCTACAGTAATATCAATTGTGATTCTGGATTCAAAGAGCCTATTAACACCTACCAATGGCCCTTCTACTGCAGAAATGAGACCCTAGTCATGCCTAAGTGTGTTCAATAAATATGCATCAATTCAGGCACTTTATTTTTTACAGTGAAAATGTTGTCAAGGATGATTACAGATCTGCCTCAGACGTAAAAGACTACAGAGTAAGCACTGGAGAGACTATGCCAAATGTTTTCATATTTGTTTTAAAGCAACAGGCATTCTTTTGTTGTGTCCAATAGCAGCCGGCATTAGAGTCTTTGCTTAAAGTTACAATTACTTATAAAAGTAAATAAGTGCACAATCCATTGCCTTTCAGGGAACCTTCTTTCTAACCCAGGCAAGCAGAAGGTTGCTTAGGGCCTAGCACAGGAATAAGGATTGTCTTTAGATAGCTATCCCATGAATAATGTGACAGTGGATTTTTTTATTATTCTCAGGTGTGACTAATTTCTTTCTTTATCCTTCTTTTGTCAATTCTGCTGTGGTCAGCAAATATACAAATTTTGCCTTTTATCAGTCTGTTATTACCATTTGTATTTTTTTTTCAGTATCTCCTTGTTCTGCGATTAAAAGATAGAGCTAAAACCAAAAGGAGCTCCTGACCTTTGTGGAATCATTCAGTGTCTTGGAGGCTCCTATCTGCATGTCTGCAAGGACTAACAAATGACTACTTTAAAAATTCCTTTTTTGTTGTTGTAAAGGCAAATATCAGCCATGCTTAATGTGGATATTACATCAAACATTGATCCCTGTGGAAGATGGGTGTCAACTGGAAGTAGCTCAATGAGTTTCTTACTCGATATTTATTTATCTCAATACTGCCTAGAAGAGCATTATCAGTGTCATTTATATGAACAAGGTCTATTTAGCTTGCACTTCATTTCTAGAGGTGTAGGAAAGAGTTGTCCCTTTAACTGGTTAAGGTCCAGACATGCATTTCACACACTGTCACCGTTTCTTAGACAGAATATAAAACTACTTCAAAAACATTAGGGATCCCGAGCTGGAATAGATAATAAGAAAGATTCTGCAGAGATTAATATATACCTTCATACTGGCATGGATTGATCCTTGTAAAAGCTAACTATTTTCCTTCCAAGTTTGCGTTTTAAATTCCTCACAGCTTTCTTGAGAGCCATTTACTCATTGAGCCATATTCATACACTCAATGCCTACCAATGCTGATGACTTTTAGAACCAGTCATCTTGTGGGTGCCATGAAATGTATACTCATAGCAAGAATTTTCATGTGGCACAGGAAGGTAGATACCGAGCTAAGGCTTCTGTCTCCAGTGCTTGGACTTCTTTTTAATGTTATCTTTAGCCTCAGTCAAAAGGCTGCTTCATCTGGTTGACAGGGCTCTAGGTAGATACCTGTTCATTTTAGGTGGTGACTCAAAAGTGACTGGTTTTGATGATGCTGTTATATTCAGCTAGCTAGAAAAGTTGGTTTAACCTAACCTAAAGGTTAAACACAGTTCAAGTCAACCTTAAAGAATTAGGAACCCAACATCCACTGAGAAATCCCTAGAAGATGAAGATCTGCTTACTTTCCTTCTGGTCTTTACACTGATTACAGTGCTCTTTGATTAAGGCCCTGAGTGAATTTTATGTTAACACCAAGTGCATGCTGAGTAAACACTTGTATGGCAGAAGGTCAAGGAGCTCGTAACTTGAAGAGCTGAAACTCATGTTTTTGTCTGAATCAAAAGGAATACCAGCTTCCCTAGACAGCACTGCTGGATTTGAACTCTGGCTCTGGAAAATCCGGCTACAGACCACACAAACCCTCCCCAGGCTGAACTGGACATCACCTATCCACCTACAATAAGCTGGTGGGGTTTCACCTGCAGTTTTTCTTAAGCTGGCTGTGCCTCTGCCTGCCTACAGGAACTCCCTGTGGTGGCACGTGTCAAATAACATTCAAACTATCTGGTTTTGGTGTCAGCAGTAGAAACCTTGCTGAGGGCTACCTCAGATAGCATGAGCATCCTTAGCATCCTTCCTTTGCTATTGCAGTCCATGTTAAGCCTATGGTGCAAACCCTTCAGCCGGCTCCAGTTAAATCTACATAAAAGTCAGTATTACTGCCAGTTGTAGTGTAGGTATATCCCAAGGCTTCCAAACATATGCTACCCTGTATCCTTTGTGCTTGTTTCTTGGCAGTATTTCACTGTAAAAGTGCAATGATTCCCCCCTTCCTTTTTATAATCTTTTCTTCAGTCGCATTAATCTCCAAAGACTCTGTCTCTAAAGAGCAGCCTAATTTATTTACCAGCTAGATCAAGATAGAGGGGGAAAAAAGAGGCTGGAAAAGAGTGTATATTAGATTCATAGAATCACAGAATAGCTAGGGTTGAAAAGGACCTTAAGATCATTTAGTTCCAGCCTCCTTGCTACAAGCAGGAACACTACACACAAAACCATGTCGACTCCGTCCAACCTGGCCTTGAACACCACCAGGGATGGAGCATTCACAACTTCCCTGGGCAACCCATTCCAGTGCCTCACCA
>JANHGB010051427.1:0-18947 GCA_026283785.1 Coracopsis vasa
CATCGGTGTTATCAGTGCTGTTCCCAGGCCAAAAGTCAAAAACACAGCACTGCAGCAGCTACTAAGAAAGAGAAAAATGACTGCTACTGCTGAAACCAGGACAGGAAGGGATACGAGAAAAAAGAAAAAGAGGGATTTAAACAAAACAGTAAAGGGAAAAAGTTAATTTAAGCGGGGCTTAGGAAGGGTAAAGAAAATGCTATTCAACAGACGTTTTTATCTGGGTATAGCAAAGAAGTGTTTTCTGGTCATCCTCCTAACTGGGAGCAATACAGACAAGAGACTAAACTAAGGAACTAGTATTGATCTGTATCTGCATGACTGCAGCTCTTTACAAACTGTACTTTCTTTACAAACTGTACTTTCTTTGCAAAGATGGGATGAACAATAAGTGCAATCATGAGAGATGTAAGAAAATGAATAAATCCTTCAAGCAACTGCTCTCCAGGGCAGTGGATGGATCTCTGTCTGTACTAATGTGTGTATTTCACAGATGGGACTGTGGCCTTCACCCTCACTGTTTTCTGAGGCTTTTAAGCCAGAGTCCAATAAGGCTTATGGTTGTTGCCCCACTTGGTTTGAGGTGAACTTGGCTTGCTGGGTTTTTTTAAAGTCTGTAGCCTGCTTCCTGAAGCAGACCTGAAAAGTGCAAGCCAGTATAAATCCACACTAAGAGACCACCAGAGAGGAAAGCTGCTGAGCCTTACTTTTTCAGCCTGATGATACTGCAGAACCCAAAGATTCAATTCTTTGACCTTGGCCAAAGTCTCTAGCTTATTTTTGTGAATGCTGGTGCAATCACAATAGCAAAAGATTTCCAGGGTGTTGAGAGGATACAATATACTGCTGAAAAGGAAATTCTGAATGCTTGATTTTGGACTTTTTTTTCCCCCCCTCCATGTCCTGCTGAAGATTTACATGTTAAAAATCAGGCATCACTTGTTGGCAAGGTAGGCCAGTACTTTAAATTGTTCATTCTTTGTTGTTTTCAGTAGACCTGTGTCATGGTTTGGTTGTGCAAACATTCGCTCAGCTCATGTTGTGTGCTTCATAGGTCACTGTTTTATTTGTCTTCCTATTTCTGGCAGTGAGACTGTTTTTTGGTGAGTTAGGTACACAATTTATAGTTTCATAAAGAGAAGCACGTAGTGAAAAAGAACAAAAGAAATCCAAAGTTGCACATGCCTACAGTACAGTGCTTTTCTTTAAAACTTCCGGAATAGCCATTTTGTTAAACAAGTAATTTTGCGGCAGCAGAACTAATGAAGCCTGGTTTCCTATGGTTTTTTGTCTCATGGGTGATTGACTTTCACTATCTAAGAGGATGTGAGCCCCAGGCAAAGCTTTTCCCATCATTGGGGTGTTTATATAAGGGCTTTCTCCCATGAGGCTTCTCTCATATCTTGAACTCACAACTGCAAGTTTTCTCAGAGCCAGGACTCTGATAGCATCTCTACCCATCTGTCTATTTTCAGGAAAAAAAGGAAGAGGAATTCAACTATCTTTCACAATTCTACCAGTGTTAGAAGCTGGTTGGAAATATCATTAAGAAATTGTTGGAATGAATACACAAAATGAATGATCATACAGGCTCCAATTTTGTAGGAAAATTCTGAAAATAACTTGGGCATTTCAGGAGGCAGTGCTGCAGTGAGTATCAGAGATATTTTGTGTGCTTCAAAACCCTGATTCAAACTTTTTCCCTTAAGAGAAGGCAGATTTGATGGTTTATTTCCTGATTTTCAATGTTATGAGCACAACAGCAGATGTGTAATATGTTTCCAAAATGGTGGGTTTGTCCTTTTCTTTTGGTGAGTCCACACAACTACCACCATCAGCTGTTGATTAACTATGCTCCTTAATCCAGACTTCATAGATTTGGAACACTTTGGAACAGAAGCTTTCCATTTCAGCCCTGCTATAAAAGCCTGCACTGGTAAATATTAAGCCTAATTTTTTTTAGTTTTCACAATTGCACATGCATTCATAATTGTGTAGATATTTATCCAGTCAAATACAAAGTATCCACTACTATTTTTGTAAGAATGCTGTTCTTCACTGCATTCCACTGAAAAAATTTCCAGCACTTCATGTATATATTTGGATAGTAAAATCAAAGTCATAAAGAGATAGTCCTAGTGAAGCCAGGATATAGCAATGCCTATATTAAAGTCAGTGAAGTAAAACTGTAGTGTGTATCCTTTGATGCTCTGCCTCAGTGATGCAATACAAATGTACATTTTAATGATGCTTTTATAGTACTTGAACTCTTGGCTATATTGAAATGCAATTTTTCATCCTTGATGTTTTTAGAACATGTTGAGAGCATAGTATCCATGTTTATCCCAGAGAGACCTTCCCCTAACTTTTCTTTTGCCCTGTCACAGCAATCCCTGCCTTGTTTGGGTTAGCTGGGGAACTCTTGTGAATTAGTCACCATCAGTGAGGTAAGAAATGGAATTTGAGTTAGTTGTCTATATTTTAATTAAATGAGAAACTCCAGATTCTCACTGGACAGGTTCTTAGGTTTGGACCTAGTTTCTGTTTAGAGTTTGAAGAGGTGGAAGTTTCCTGGCATTTTTAAATTACCTGTATTTTTGTGAGAGGGTCCCATGCAATTTGACAAACTGCTGGGGAAATGAGCTATTGGTACTACCTAGAACTTTTCAGTCATCCCTTTCCAGAGGCTTTAGAGAGGTATCATTAGCTCCATTTCACATGTGGAGAACCTGAGGCACGGAGGATTGAAGTAACTTGCCCCAGACCATCCAGCAAGTAAGAAACAGAACTAGAGTTAGGAGCAATGACTTTTAAGTTGTACCAAAATCCATTCAGACACATGCTGCAGCCATCCTGAGAGGAGGAGACATGTCTTACGCTAACAGTGAAGAGTAGAGATTTTAACCTTTACAAATAGCAATTATTTAACCTGTGTGTCTAAAGAGTAGAAAGAGCCGGAGATTTGCACCTTCTGACATTCAGACAGCTTGCACCAGTGTGCTAGCAAGGAGAAACTTTAGTCTCTGCCTGGACTAGACAGGAGGCATGCCTCTATGGCTGAGTCAATCTTCACATGATCTCCTCTCTCACTTAATGGAAAAACGCAGAATGAGATTCTGCTATTTTCTACAGTATTCAATTGTGATGGTGGCTGAGCTGTCAAGCTGCCATGAGAGAATTATTCTTTCCTTCTGTGCGGACACCTCTTATTTCTTTAGATTCCATCTGATCTAATGTTTCACTAGATGAGGCTCTGATGCTTAACCATAACCTAAACAAGCTTATTATGTCCATGTGTATCACAGTAGGAACCTGGCCAGGACATACCAAATTCTGAACTTCTGTCCTCAGTTGTGCTGTCTTACCTGAGTAATTAGAGGTGGAAAAACACTTGTGCTACTCTTCCTACCTCAAATGCTTAGAATCATAGCTTTTCAGCAGCAAAAGGATGAACACATGGGATATTTTTCTTGGTTCTCTCACAGGCTTCCTCATGTAAGAAAGGGAGGCAAGCAGCAGAATAATAGCTTTACATAGTCTTCTGCAAAAAGGGGGAAACAGCAAGAAACCACAGTGGGGAAAGAAAGGAAGCTACAGATAGAGGAATTCAGTTCTGAAAGACTTTGAAATGATCCTTTTTTGCTTATGGCCTTCAAATCTCAGTGTCATCCATTACATAGCATAGTCACAGCACAGGAACTGAGATGTGAACTCCAAACAAACAGTAGAGAAGGGGGAGATGTGCTTACATCTGTTTTAAAGGAAAGCAATGTAAACATTCACTGAAATCTTCCTGTTGAATTTTCTTAACAGCATTGAAGAGTAAGCCTGTGTAAGGAACGCTGCCCAACAACAGCTTCATTTTAAAATAATCCCATATTGCTGAAGCTGTGTACTATTGTTTTGTACTGGTGAACCATCTTCTGTGTGTACTCAAAGTTTTGGGGTTTTTTTTCCCCACTAACAACCCTCACTGTGGGCCAAGGGAGATCAAGATGAGGTTTTCGTTTCATTCAGAGCTCTGGAATCCAGCCCACTGGAACTTGTATCTTTTGAAGCTCTAATAATTAACATGCCTGCATTCCTTAAACTGCAGCGCTCACCAAAATGTGCTTCCTGCAGAGCTGAATGAGAGCGAGGACATTGTCTGGCCAGCTGGAAGAAAAGGACGGTGACCCTTCCTGGAAGGATTCCTGCAATCTTTGGGCTGGTCAGAGGAGGGGACTCACCTGAGCTGGGGGTGGCCAGAAGCCTTTGCACATACAGGGTGTATGTAGGATGTGGCTCCCTCTTTAGTCCTCTTTTTTAACTTAGATAAGAAGCAGGCTCTTTCCAACCCCAGGGCTCTGCTTACTGTAGGTATGCTCTTGTTCCCTGTTAATCCAGTTTTGGAAACAGATATAAGAGAATTCTGTTGACCTAAAAAAAAATATATATATATGTGTGTGTGTATAAAAAGCTGTGATTTCTAACAACTGGTGTGAGGATACGACTTCTTTTCCCAGACTGCCTTCTCCTTAAGTGAAAGGAGGCCACGTGAGGCCCTATGAGTGACTGGAAAACTGTCTTCTGAATCAGCTCCTAGATAAGCAGAAATTACTTGGAAATGGCAAGTACTAGTACGTAAGTTTCACACACAATATGGGCTGAAGGAGTCCCCAGGATCCTCCTCTGAAGTGCCAAGGGGTCCATTTGGCCTGTCAGTATGGTCTTCCTGACTTTTATTCACATGTGGTGTCTCAGGGTCTGTAGTGTGACCATGACATACTGTTTATCTGATGTAGAGTTTTCTCAAGGTATGATCTCAGGAAGGTTATGAAGCCCACTCCCTGTCCCAAAGAAGGATCAGTTAAACCAACATAACTTCTCATGAAGATTTGTCTGATCTGTGCTTAAATACATAATACATAATCTGTAATGACCTATCCAGAAAAACTAAACAGTCTTTTATTTTCTTCTTTGCTAAAATACTCTGTCCCCAAATTTCTCATACTGTAAATCAAGCATATTACTCCTCATCCTGTCCACACTGTACCTGGAAAACAGTTTGTTCCTTTCCTTGTCTTTTTGCAGCCTTATACGCTGAAGATTGTTATCAGGTCTCCTCTCAATACTTTTCTCTAACAAATACAGTTTATTCAGTCTTTCCTTCTACATCAGGTTTTCTGGACCTCAGATTAGTTTCCATTACTCTTCTTAGGCCTATCTCCATTTGGCTTCATCCGTGAAGTGCACAATCCAAATGGGGCAGAGTACTTGGGCCGAGCTCTTTCCCATGCTGAGAAGAGGAAAGCATCTAGTCTTTCTATATGTTTCACAGCCCTACCAGCATTTGCTATTCCAGCACTTAAGCCAACAACTATTCCTCAATTTAAGGGTACAGCAGAAATCTCTAGCCTGTCATCAAATCAAAGCAGGTGCTCAAACATCATGTTCCTGTACATCCATGGCTCTGGGTGGACTGGTGGCTAAATCCACAGAGGGCTCTTATTTAGCTTCCCTTCTTCTTTCCTCTCTGCTCAGGAAGGGTGACAAGGTGTGGCTTGCCAAGGCAGAGTGCCAACAGCTAAAATTTCCTATACAGCTGTAGAAATAAAGAACTATTGAGCATGCCTGGTCCCCACCACACCCTGTCTCTGGCTCTGCTTTGCCCCTTTCTAGCTGAAGTACCCTGCTTCTGCTGCCTGCCTGTGTAGGGAGGCACATAGGGACACGGAGTACAATCCTTGCCTTTTCTCATGCCCACTTCCCTTTTTTTTCTGCATGTATTGTCCTGAATGCCTGGGGCCCCCCTCCCTTTGTATGCTGTGCTTTTTTCTAGTACTTTAGGGAGATAAAAGTTTCTAGGTTGGCTGCTTTTATTTCACTCTCAGATAATAGCAGAGGTGCCCCATAAGTTCAGAAAGACTAGATGGCACACTAGATGACACAAAGCTTAAGCCCTGCTTTTTTGCCCTTTATTCTTTGTTTGTTTAACAGAAAACGGATACTTTACTTCAGTCATGTCCCTGGCAGAAGAAGGGAACAGGCAGTCCTGAAAACTACTTTAAAAGCACCTCATGGTTGTATTGTGACCACGTCTGAAGCTGTGAATGCAGGGGCTCAGTCCTTTGAGATGCTGAGAGCAGTCAGCTACCTGGAGGTCAGCAGAAGTTAAAGTCACTAAGCATTTCCTAGGACGCTCTTACCACTCCAGTAGAACAAGAACCAAATAAAGTCCGTAAGTGACTGACCTGGTTGTCTGCTTGTATTGAAACCAGTTATATGAAACTGACTGAGAGAGTAGAAAAAACTAAGAATTTAATCTGAAAAGTGGGGGAAGGGGGTAGTTTCATTGCACTTGGAAGTGGGTTTGGGAGAATGAATACAACAAAAGTGAGTTTGTTGCTGATAGTGTGTGTGTGGGGGGATTGTCACCCAACACAATCATGTATATGTTGCTGAATCAGAATAACATACATGCCAAAACTGATGGATCAGGCGTTTCTAGCTGTGCAGAGAAAGGCAAGGTGGTTTTTTCCTTTTCATGCAGTAGGAAAAGTGTATTTTTTTCCAACCTTGCTTAACTTAAGAAACAGCTGGATATATTTACTTTCAATCTTTTCAGTAAAATCTACCTTTCAGATGAGAATAAGCATGAAACATTTAAAAGAATTTTCAGACAGCAGACAGAGGAAATGTTGGGGTTCTTAACCCTGACTGATGTGCTCTTTATAGGTCATGCTTTCCAAAAATGAGCTAAAGATGCTTGAGGAAATGATTCAATGTGATTAATAATCTGCATTGCAATAGATCGATGTGATCTTGTCAGGATTGTCTCCCTACAAAGGGAGAATAAAAGGAAGATATACAGTGTAGAGCAGAGTTCAGGTCAGACACTGCCTGAAAGGGAAGGCTAGAGAAACAGCAGCAGCACACTTTTACTCAGCACAGGCATATGATCAGCTGTTGCACCATGAATGATTTGTCATGTCCTGTCTCTGTGTCCAGTTAAGTCATTGGCAAAGCTCTTGAAGTGAAAGGCTGGTTTGTCACAGGACCAGGCTCTTCAAATGTGGGGGTTTTTTAACAAATCCTTACATCCGACTATCACATTTATTTCTTATAGAACATTATCTTTTAAAGTTTCTTAGGAGTAAGCCCCAGTCCTACTCGTAATCACAAAATCTGTGGATTGCCTATATTTGGTACTTCACTGTGCCAGGACAGCCACTCCTATGTCATCCTGAAAAGGCAGGGAAAGTGATTGAATGATCAATTTTATAATGCTTTCACTGTCCATGCTGTAGATGCTATCATAGGCCTTAATTGCATAGCAATTGATTGTAAATATCCAGTGAATGATGATGCAAATATGCCATGACTGACTCTCACCATAGGCTTCATTTGGGTATCTAATGTCAGTTTGTGGTACCATTCACAGCCTTTGAAAAGCAGCTTTTATAACTAGTCTTTGCTTTAATGAAAACCAGAATTCTTTCAGGAATGAGCAATAAAATTGTCAAGCATTTGTTTTTCTAGCTGAACTTCCAGTGACAAAATATTTAAGGCATATAGTACAATTGTTTTTCATCAGAGAGATGGGACGGATGATGTCAGGACATAAAGAGTACATTATTCTTTATACATACAAATTTATATTATATAAGTAAACATTTTTTTTAATATATTAGGAGATATTTCAGTCAAAACAAATATTGTGTCCTGTGTGTTTATGGAATCTAAGAATCTGATCTTTTTGCCTTTGTATTTTAAATCTCTGTGGCTTGAACTTGATTTTCTAAGTTTCCATAGTAGTGTCCAAATAGGTTAGCTATTAGAGCTGTATTTTAAAGTTTATTTAAAATTTTTGTTGCAGTCTATCTAGTATTTATTAGTTCCAGGAAAAATCTTGACATAGAGGCAGGGTCATTTTTCAGTTCAGTGGGGTTTTTTTAGTGGCTTTTTTCTCCTTATAGATACAGCATGTGTATCATTTAGCTTGTAAATGAGAAAATCACTTACAAAAAAGAAAATAAAACCACAGAATTCCAACAGCAAAACAAAGCCATAACAATGTAATGAAATAATGCAATTATTATTGTGATGAAATTACAGCATGAGATTTTATGGCTTTCATGATGAGCTGTTCAACACTCCTTAAGAGGGAGGGCTGGAGACTAGTTGTGGCACCTGCGCACAGGATGTGGCATAGAAATTATGCCTCCTGGGTTGAAGTGCCTGGCTAAGTAAGACTCGGGTCTTCCTCTTTATCAGTGGGGGATGAGGAACTGCAGCAGTTGTTCTTGGGAGGCAGAGGTACTCTTTTGTGTGGAATTAGCCTGCAGCTTGGACGGAACCCTCAGGCAGCACTTGTGCAGCAGATTGGAACCACACAAACTTTTATCTTAAAAAAAATAATAATTTAAAAAGCTATCTATCACTGTATAGAAAACAGTACTCTGAGCAGCAAAGCTACTGAGGTCTAATATATAGCTTTCTGTCTTATGGGTATATCTTGTCTGATCTACAGTGCAAATGCCAAACAAACCAGTTCCCAGACCTGGGATGCCCACAGTGTTCTGCAGTCACTGATGTCTAATACTGTTGTCATTTTTCAGTAGAACATAACAGAAGCTTCTCCTCAGTTCAGTTTAACAGCCTTGTAGAAATTGAGTATATTTCACATTCCTATTCTTCTTAAAATGCAACTGAAATTGGCCATGTGCTTAGAAGTTAAGAGAAGACATATCATGATTACAGATTTCCAATATCTCTGGAAAGTAGTCCAATAATAATAATGATTATCAGTTTGATGAACAAAATATTGAATCACATCAGGATGTTTCTGCACACAAACTCTCCAGGCTTGGCAGAATCTCATTTGGAAAATGAATTATACATTCTAGGGGTTCACTGGAAAGTCAGTTGTCTGCAGATTCCTTAGTAGGACAGATCTCTATCTTCTGCTCTCCCTCATATGAAAGACAGGTGATGAAAAAAAGATATGCATTAAGATTATTTAGACTGTAGGAAGTCAAAGGGGAAATGAGTTTGGATGGTTTATCTACTTTCAACATTATGTAACAGAATAGGTCTAATGTCAGTCAGCTATGTCAGAGGAAGCTGATTTGTATTCACTATTTGTAAAATTAATTAAATATGGATTTTGAAATTTAACTTCAGGATTCTACTACTTCAAACATAAGTAAATCCTTAACACAGTAAGTGATGCCTGTAGAGATGTTTAGCATGTGCTTCACTTGAAGTATCTGTTGATTGCTGAAATAGGGCCCCTGATTATCTTTGGAAAAAGCTACTTGATTGATCTTTTGGGATAAAATGAAAGGTAAGCAATTAAATAATTCTTTGTATTATCTTACAATGAATGCATAAAACCAGGATTGCATCTAAGACAGGCAAGAATATTTAGTAGTTTAAGCAGATCTTTTGGGAAAAAGTTTGTTGTGGTTTTTTGATTATTTTCTCTCCCCAGAAAAGTCAAGAAAATAGAAAGTGGACCACACACTAAAAAGTAGGAGCATGTTTCCAAAATTATAAAGCTTAAAAAAATCTGAAAACAAGCAGTATATTGGAGAATTCTTCCAAATGTCATACTGGCACTCTGACCATAGGTCAAAGAGGTGCTAGGTTTTGAAGCCAGGAGGGGTTATTGATACTCATCTCTTTCAGCTTTCCTTCAAAAAATAGAACTTCACCCTGCAGTTCTTGGTTTGTGCCCAGAACATTTGAGCCAGGTGTGAAAAAATTCCATATTGACACAGACTTGAAGTCATGCAGAATTTACTGCATCCTTTCACAAGCTGTTTAACTGCTTAATTTCCTCACAATAGAAATTTGTGTGCTTTACCATTTGAACTTACCTAAATTTGTCCTCTAGCTATGGGATCTTGTTATGTCATTATTCATGAAAAACAGATGCATTAAAGCATCTGTTTTTACAATGTAGGCACCAGTGCCTGCACTGAGGCAGGGATGTCTGCTCAGCAAAATGAGGTTAATACTGAAATGTGTGTCACAGCTCTGAGTGCATGAACATTTTCCACAAATTTGGAGTCTCTCATCAAACACAGAAATGGAAAACCTGTTTCGTTACCAGCAACAGAGGTTAAAGACCAAGTAGTTTCAGTGCCAATTAATAGTTTTCCATGTGCCTCGCCTGAGTCATGATAACCTGTAGGAGCCTGTGATTTAACATAGCTACCACACTGACCCGTAAGATGGCAGAGCTACATCTAAGAGGGAGAAAAGTCTGGTTCAGCTGTCTGTCTTGTCTTTCCAGAGCTAAGAGTGTGTTGCCTGACAGAGATCAAGTATCAGGCTGGCCACTTCTATCATCAGAAGCATAATCTGTCATTTTTGCTGAGGTCTTGAATTCTGTCTCTTCTATGTCTGGCAATACATTTTGAAAAACACACTTGATATTTTTGTCTCCTTTCTAGCATACAGAATCAGCATAAATACAAAGGATTGAGCAACATATTTTGAAGGAAATTCCCCATCTAGAGAGAGGGAAAAGGCAAAAAGCTATTTCATAAATTGTTACATGACATTTTGATTTTGAAAGCTTAGGATAACTATATTGGAGGAAGTCAACAATCTTCAAATATTGTAATTAGAGGGTTTGGACACAGAATTTGATTTATTTTTTATTTTTAAATTTTCTGTTGTCTTTGTGAAGCCTCAAGAGATTGGTCTCTAGTACTTTACTGTTTTAATTTGTACTGTTTGTATTATAAATAGGAATGTAAGGTACTTTTCAGATCAGTTCAAAAAGCAGATTCTGTCCCCTAAAAGCAGAGTTTCACAGATTTGCACCAAGCACTCACAGGGATGTTGCTAAACTTCTCTGAACATGAATATTGACTAATAAACGTGTTTGCTGAATATTGATGTCTTCTATGTTCAGGTTAATTCATTTTATGAATTGAATCATATTATAAATAGCAGAAGATGTGGCAGTTTTGAAAGAACAATAGTCAAATTATATGCATCCTTTCCCTTCACTTCATCTTTCCATCAAGTGCCAGGTACAAATATTCCTTTTCCTTTGTCTTAAATATTGTCATGAAAAGCAGTTAAGTCTTTACAAAACAATTGCTAATGTTTGTTTGGAATTTTTCATAGATGTAGTGCTTCATATTTGCTCCGTGAAAACAATTTGGGAAAATGTGTTTACAGCATAATTCTGACAAAAGTATTTGTAGCATTAAAGTTAGATGGTCAGATTTGAAGGGGATGCATTCCTGTTTGGTAACAAATAAGATGTTACTGTGAACTTGGAACTTCAGGCTTCCCCCCACAAAGGGTGTAGGTGCTCAAGCTGGGAATACCAAATTACAAAGCCAAAAAGCCCTCCCTTTGCTGCCTCCCAGTCCTATAGTCATTAAGTCCCTCACTTCTTGAGGTGCCTGGATTTCCATTCTGTATCTCCAGTTGGAGCCTCAAGAGCACTTACTTTTGGGGTGAAATCAGCAAGCTAGGAACGTATTTAACACACAGCCAGTTGGATCAGGCCTGCACAAACATTAATGTGACTCCTTCAAAATTTAAATAGTGCTCATTAGTACCATGTGCTGCTTACCACAATAAGCTGAGTGTACCCACCTTCAGCAAAATCTAGACCAAAGCTCAGTTAGTTAAAAATATATATGTCTATATATGTATATATATATATGCATATGTCTGTTGTTTATTAAACAGAAGCTACAAATAATCTCTGGCACAGATACCAAATCAGAGGTCTTTCCTCCCAAATGAATGCCCTGACTACTGAGGTGGAGGTAAGATGTGTCCTGCACTTACTGTACAAGACTTGGCCTTCCTCAGCCTGAGGTAAAAATAATCTGAACTTGTGTCTGACCTCCTTGGCCAGGTGATCTCAGAAGGAGCATGGCAGGAGGCAAATATCTACAGCACTGCATGGCCATCTGACATCCTGCTGTCTCTCTTTCTCCGGGTTCATGGGCAAAAGCCTCTCTGAGAGTCAGGAAGGCTGGAGGATGCTATGGGACATGTGGCTCTGAAGAGTCATGCTTTTGCTTGAGATCAAGTCATGTTTTGCTTGAGAGGTCTCCTAGTATGCTGGTCTGATGGGACAGCTCTGAATCACTGCCTGGACCTCAGCAGCAGGCTCTTTTAGCTAGAGTATCTTGCTGTCCGGGGTCTGAATGCGGAGAGGTGAGCAGCGGCTTTTCCTGCTGCCCTCAAGCATGAAAACTTCCAATTTGCAAAAAGAAAAGATCAAATTTTGCAGTTTCAACATCTGAAAGTGGCAAAGATGGGGAGCATAGTGAAAAATGGGGAAATTATGTGTGGGTTAGTGCGCTTGCTTGTTTTTAACCACTTAATTAGAAAATAAAAGAACACATTAAAATTGTTTGCTGATTCCTAGACAATGTGTTCTTCCATTTTCAGTGGAAGTTTGGAGAAGTTCAAATGGCAAGTTTGAATCATAGCCATGTGGATTGATGCCAGAGAATTTTGCCTCGTACAAGGTAAGTTAACACACATTGTTTTCAGTAAAAATGGGCCTGTTTGTTTGGGGACTATGGCTTTGTGTGTGTATCTACAATGTCACTTAACATCTGGTGTTTGTCTCTGCAATCCCTTTTTTCTAGTTTTGGTCTAACATGTCTACTGATAGCTATGGTATCACTATCCTGTAGCAGGGAAACAGGTAATATTTTTCAGTGTGCTAAATCTGTCTCTTCTTGTGCATATTACTGCTTCCTTTGTTGCTCCTTTAGTGCAGTGGCATTCATGCTAGTATAAAATAGGAAAACATCAGAATTTCCTAGTATGGGCAGAGACCTACCCACAGTGATTAAACTGAATTTGTACAAACTTTTGGCATTTCCTTCTTTCTCAGATATTTTGTGGGGAAGTTGTTTGTACTCTGACAAGCAAACTATTGTGTTTGTTAGTTTGTTTGCTTTTTAAGCATTAAATATTTTTAAAAGTTCATTTTTATGCTCCAATGACTACACAAATTGCTGCTATCTGTTAGTATTTGCCTGGAGGATTAGGACTAACATTCAGAATAATGTACCCGGCATGTCTCTTTGATTATTACAAAACTGCTGCATGAAGTATTATTTGGTGGCTATTTTATGATGTGCCCAACTGGAATAAAAAGTCTATTTCATTTAAAAAAGAATGCATCCAAGGACAGTGCAATGGGACCCTGATACAACTGTTTTGCAATAGAACACATTCTCATGAAGTGATTTAGTGTCTCAGCAGGGATTAATTCCCAGGGAGAATTCCAGAATTGTCACTTACTGACTGGTTTATTTTCAGTGGAGAATGCTGACTTCTCAGAAAAGGAGGAGGGGAGTGAAGAACCATCTCATTTGTTTTATCCCTGTGTTTGGTGGGTCAGGGCAAAGTTATTTGGGGGCAATTCTGCTGCATTCCGTGTCAGATACTCATTCCTCAAGTGCAGAGCAGGGAATTTTATTGCTTTCACTTGGGGTAGTTAAAAATAATAAATTATATTTGAAAATAGGAGATGCATTTTATATGTCTCTTGTAAACTTTGCACTCAAAGATCTCCATCAGCTGTGCAAATGCACCAGCAATTCTGTTAACATATGGCAAGCAGCAAGAGGGGAACAAATCGGTTTAAAAAAATCTTCGGTGTAATATTCCAAAGCAAGTTTCTTATTAGTTTCCCTTCCTCCTTATTTTGCATAGACCAAAATACTCAACAATTTCTTAGTCAGAAAATACGCTGCTTCTGCTGGTATCCCAAGTAAGCAGCAATAGGACAGGAGGAAATGGCCTCCTGTTTCGCCAGGGGAGGTTTTAGGTAGGGTAGTGGGATAAATGCCTTCACTGAAAGGATTGTCAAGCATTGGAAGAGGCTACCTAGGGAAGTGGTTGAGAAACCATCCCTGGAGGTGTTTAAAAGCCTTGTAGGTACGACACCTGAGGACATGGTTTAGTGGTGGACTTGGCAGTGGTAGGTTAATGGTTGGACTCAAAGTCTTTTCCAGGCTAAATGTACAATTACAATGTAACTACAGCTACTGGACTGGCTTGTTTACACTGAATTGTCATTGCTGCATTTTGGAAAACTGAGTTCTTCAGTTCTTGACAAGAGTGCTGCTGTGTGTGACTACATCTGCAGTCAGCACATGCCAGTAGGAGGCGTAAAGCTAAATGACTCCTTGAATTTTAACTGACATGGAATGTAAATTGGGCAAGTAATAGGCAGAAACACTCGTTTCTTGAGAGCTATGCTCACAACTGGAAACTATTCGAATTCCAGTTAATAAAATGGAAAAAGCCACTTTCAGCATTATTTCCTATAACACGATTTATTTTAATGATAAAATGTGTTATGACTGTTCTTGTGTGTAGGTGTGTCCACGTATGTACATACATAGACACAGGGGAAACTGATCCATTTCTTGTAGTTTTAAGTCATGCCTCAGAAAAAGCCAAATTCTAAGGTATAAAATAGGCACACGTGCAACCATGTGTATTTTGTTTTGGTCTGCTAGCAGTGGCCCTTAGGACTTCATTTCTTGATGAAAAATCCAACTTAGAGTTAATTTTTCAGTATTTGCTACATTTTCTGAGCATTTTTGTGCTCAGAAAACTCAGAGATTATTTAAATGTGCTTTCTTACATGATGGAAAAGACTTTTCAGATGGGTGATCTGTTGTTTTCAGGGCCCTGAAGATTTCCAGTATCTATTTTACTTATGTAAGTATGTCTCACTGGTACCTAGACCTGTCCATTCCCTTGTTTTCAGTGAATTAATGTTTAACTTTGAGCCCAGCAGGGGTATGGCAGAGCTCAGGCTGGATACTCTCCTGAGTGACATGCATACCCATGTGTAAGGTAACACACTGCCATGGTGCTGCTCTTTCTAACAGGAGTCACTGGCTGTGGCATGCAGGTGGGTATTTCTGGCAATCCTAACTAGCTGTGTCAATGTGTAAAGTCTCTGACAATTTCCCTTTACATAGCAATACTTTCTCATGATTTTAAAAGAATTTACTTCTAACATGAAGATAAATTAATAGCTTTTTAAATGTAACATAATTGCCAAACACTATGGTCAAGATTATCTCTTGTATCTGTCCTTGAAAGGGGCTCTACAGAAAGGGATGATTTTGGTTTCTCCATCTGCCTTGTCTTCACTTTTCAGCCCTGCAAACAGACTCTCTTTTTCTGTTGCTCTGTGTGGTTGCATAGGGATGGCAGAACTGGTGACTGCATGGTGGAGTGTAGAGAGGTTTCAGCAGAAGGTAAAAGAAGGGGGAAGTTGAAAGAAAGTGAGCATTACTTCCACTGCCTGCAACTCTCTCTGAGATAAGTGATTTGAGAGGACTCTGGCTGCTTGAAGGCATTAGACTTCTCTAAAGGCTCCTGAGAAAGAAAGGGAGAAATAGAAAATACCTGCACATCCCTACCTAATGGGAGGTCCGATCTTGATCTTGAGGGATGTCTCAATTTTGAGTGTCCTTTGGGCAGCTTAAAGATGCTCGGAACTCCAGTGCACAGGCTTTAGGATGTATGACTTTCGGGTTTTGGAGTAGGTAAACTCCAACTGAAGTAAACTAAAACTAAGCAAACTGCTTGGGTACATGAGTAGTATCCTTCTTCCTTGAAGGTGAGCATGTACCTAAACACTCTGATTAATCAGGAGCTAGATTGTCGCAAAATTAGTCAGTGATGTTCTTCTTTCACTGGAATGGAATATGATACAACCAGTTCAATATGTATTGAATGTGTATACTGAATAACTAATGGACTGGAACCTCTTAGAGTCAAGTGCTTAATAACTGCAGAATTTAAAGTAGCAGAAAACAACAGAAGTGTTTGGGAGTCGCAGTCCTTGGAAGAAAACACTCTCCGGTGTGTCTGTTTAGGCTACTTCTTCTTCCTTTTCTCTTACCATTCACAAGGTTCTGCTGTGGTAACTGTGAGTCATGTCTCTCCTTCATTGCCTACTGTCTTTGCAGAGCCTTCTGAGCGTCAGATTAGGCAGGTATATCTGTGTCGTCACAAAATATGGGGGAGTCTAATCAGGACATTCTAAAGGTCTTAGCAGATGCCAAGGAGCCATATTCAGAATTGCCAATATCTTTATTTTTATCTTACTCAGTTTGTTTTCAAGCTTGAACATGTGTGTACACTAAGATTAGAACTATTTGCATGCCAGGTTTTAGACTTCAGTTATTTTTGAGTTAACTCTATAAAAATAAAATTAAAAAAAAAAAGAAAGTGGGTGGCATTTGATCAGGAGGAAAAGGGGAGATGATTTTATTCAAGGCAGAAATAAAAGACAATTTTTCCTTCAAAGCAGTTAATAAAGAAAAGGCAGAGCTATGCATAGAGATCAAGCTCAGAAAAATACGATTTCCTGAAGAAGGTATTCTCTCTTCACTTGCCCCCTTGTCAAACAGTAAAATTTAATCTCATATCTGGATCCATGAGGCTGGTCCTTACAGCCATATATGGGAGGTCTGCTGCACAAGGGATCTGCAGCTCCTCAAGGGAAGTCATGGCTGACTGCTCTAATGCGCCACGCTTCTACACCAACACTTACAATTTTTAAAAATTTTGGTTTATTTTATTTTATTTTTATTTTTCCAGTTCCCAGATACATTCAAGTGCATTTAAATAAAATATGTAACCAGACTTTTTTGATATGCAAAATATTGAAGGGGTAGATTCCATATGCCTTGCAGTTTACAGCTGCTTGCAGATGTAGGTTGTGTGTTTCTGCATGTAGAAACAGAGCTTTCCACACAACTAATAAATTGCTTAATAAGACTACTGATGGTATAATCTAGCTTTATAAAGTCTGATAACTATCAATTCTCCTTGGTGCTGATCCTGAATTTATGTTATTTTTATATGCGAAGGTCAGAACAGGAAGAAATCTCTGAATTTAGAGAAGCAGAAACACCACTCTGCAGCTGCTACTGCATTAGCCAGGCTGCAGTTACAGCCAAGACCCTGTATCTTGGTAGAAGAGGGGTCTCAACTTCTATTTGGCTATCAAAAGCAGCAGTCCAGATGCAACATCTGGCTCAGGAAATCCCTAAACTGCTGATTGTCAGAAGCAGGGAGGATATTTGTGTTAGGGGGAGGATGGGGAGAGGGAATCACTCTGCATGCACACTGTCGTTTTTATTCTTTTCCTAAGCATCTGCCTCTGTCTGCTGTCAAAGGCAGGATATTAGGCTGGATGGATCTTTCATCTGACCTGGGGTAGCAGTTCCTGTGTGCCTGGGGGGGGGAGGTGAAATGGGAGGTGACTGTGAACGCCTGTCTCTTAGGATGTAAGTATCCCAAACATGACTTTCACCTCCTGCCTAAACTTTTATGGTTGTAGTGCTTCATCTATTATCTGTTTTTCCCAAATCCTGCTTAAAGCAGAAGTGCAGCATAGGGAGGTGGGAGAGTTGGCCCTGTCCTCAAGAGCTGTGTGTTTTTATGTGTTTATGTATTTATTTTGGTTTGGATGAAGATTGCCCCCCTGTCTCCCCCAGGGAATTCAGAACAGTGACATCATTTTTAATCCTTGACAGTTTATGGTCTTTGAAAGAGATTCTGGATAACACTGAGCAATTAAGATGCCATTTTAATAGTTCTTTCAAGTGAAATCAAGTGAGTAATTAAATAAAATTGAATGAGGACCATGTCAGGCCACCCACAAGCTCTCATATCCACTACAAATAGATTAATAAGTCAGGCTAGGGACAAATGCTGTGTGCTGAAGTCGTCCTATTTATGTACTATTGGGTCACTCTAGGAATGAGGTTTTCAGCTGGAAGATTTGTTTTCTTGGTACAATGTTTCCAAGCAAGAACATACCAGATTGTAAATTGCTATACAAGCAGCAGTAAATTTCGTACCTTTTTTAATTCTATATGGTGGTATTAATGCCATTGTTTTGTACAGATGGCCTGCTGTAAAAGTCACAGTACATAAACAGGATTTTTTACATTAAATGCTGGATTAGAATTTCTGCTGCCTTGTTATTTATATGATTATATATGGATGCTTGTCGAAAGTTGCTTTAGAGCACAAGCATAGGGTATGGTATTACACATGCTTTGCATTCATTTTACACAGATAAAAAAAGCGGGCAAAGGAGAAACAAGTGCTTTTGAGATTTACAGTAGGATAACTGAATAGATACTGAAGCAAAGTGATATCTCTGTGATATATCAGTTAAATTTTTTAGGGGAAAAAGAAAAGACTTTTTTCCCTTCAAGCTCTTCCACTTTTCCGTGTTAAATTTTGTGCCAGGATTTCTCACTATAATTAGAAGTGTTAAGTGGAAACTGCATTTCCGAAGTGTATTCTGGGTACTGTAGCTGTGATGCCTACCACTCTCTCAGATCTATGCAAAATATTGATAAAATATTGGCAATTGAAAAATGTCCCATTTGAAATTACAACAGAGATATTAATATGGTGACATTTGATAACAGTTTTGAAAACTTGACTTGCATCTACAGCATTATTTTTCCCTGAAATAAGCCTGGGGGGAGGCAGTGGTTCAATACAACAGCCAAAATAATCTTATCAAAATAATCACATCCAGATTCATGGAAAAACTCATATTATTCCTCAAGAATTTCCTCTGTAGGATACCTTCTGGGCACAGCTGATGGAGTGGGGACCAGGCAGCATTCCCTGTTCACCCCACATAAATTTGTTTTCCTATCTCATCGGTGTGTTGCAATCAACTGATCATTACTCAGTGCCTGTAGATGCTACCCTAGCACAAATACATACTTGCCGTTTTCATCCTCTCCTAAAACATGATTTGCTGGTTTTACTGTGCATCTGGGACAATTGCAGGCCCCCTCTGGTGGTCAGAACCACATCTGTACATTTCTACAGGATTTCACTCCAGAACTGTTTTGCTGAGGGTCCAAAACGTCTGCTTTGTGTTTTAAAGTCTTGCAACA
>JANHGB010051427.1:19047-39911 GCA_026283785.1 Coracopsis vasa
TACTTAGTTCATTTTTCTAAGAAAACCACCAGAATGAGCCAAAACTGGAGGAGAAAAATGCATACAAGGGGTGTTCCACATGTGTCAGGTCCCAGGAATGTGGTTGGTGACACTGACGGGTACACACAGAGTAGCTGCAAAATTCATTAAACAGATTCTCCTGCCCAGCTGGCATGCCGGAGCTGCGATGGCACTCAGGATGCCAGGACTGGACCCACTGCTGGAGACAGGACAGAGCATTAGAGAGAAACAGGAAACCAACTCTTACTGCTGAGAAAATAAACCAACCTAATGTCATATGCTGCTCTTTCTCTGATCACTGGAAACCACACGGATACTGGATGTGGCATGTTTAGGTACAGAAAGCAAGTATAGTTTGAATTACTTGTTTCTATGTCTCCCTTTAATTTAGTAGAGTTGGGCGTATGATAACAAAAAAAATTGGATTCACACAGAGGATTATGATATGCAACTCTTAAATTTAGAGGAAGACTATCCTAATCACTTTTCCTCTTCCTTTTCCTGTAATATGTTTGTGTGTGAAAAAGTAGCATTTCCCTTTGCTGTTGTGAAGATGTTTGGTGTTGTCCTCTCTGGCAAGTTATTTCAACAGCATCTGTTTTCCTGGATATAATTCCTGGAGGTTGAGATGGTTTCTGAAACTGCTGGGAAAACCAAACAACGTTTGAAGTCACTGTGGCATCTTTAAAAGCAACTATCAGCCATGTCATCAGGAAGATAATCCAAATGGCTGTCCAAAATCAGTCTTACAGTCACTACCCAGGGCTTCTCCTTCCCTTCTGAATCTGGCTAATTCTCACACATTGCACAAGCTTCCACTGGCATTCCTTAGCCTGTCCTCTAAGCCCTCAACTTGACTTTCTGTCTGCTGCCTCCCAGCAGCAACACATACCATCCGCCACTCAGAGGATAAAAAGAGTCCTGTCAACACAACAGCTGACCAAGAAAAAGAGTGATTCACCAATCTGTTTATTCACTGAATAAGCTTGATCAGTTCTATCACTGGTGACAAAGAGGTGACATACAATAATTCTGTTGTAGTTTTAAAGTCCCACTAGCCACAATAATGGCTGCTGAAGCACTTATCGTTGTCATGTGATTCTTATTAGCCAGTTTTTAAGGAAGCCAAGAAAGAGGGATTGTGATGTTTCATAAAGTATATTTAATGTTATTTAAGGGTTTGTAACTGAGAATGATGGTTTCCCAGGATCCCCTGCTTTTCCACATCTCCTAGTAGCTCTCCTGCATACCTGTGCACTGCAAAAAATGGCTCTGTGCCATAATATGCTGTGAAGCTTTAAAACTCTGCTAAGGGCAGTCATCCTGGCCTAGGGCTTCTGAATGTTTTTTTCTGTAGTGAGTCTGAAGGCCCTGCACAATTTGCTGGTAAGTGTACACTGTTGGCAGCTACACATCACCATCAGAAAAGAGGTGAGCTGCCAGAGTAGCTGGACTGCTTAGAGTTTAGGATATATTTTTTTATTCAAGTTTGTTAATTCCTATTAGGTATTTCCAAAGTAGAAAGTTAGAAATGGGTATGAGGATTTTTTATTTGTTCTTCTCAATATAGAAAAAAAATATGTAATTTTCCACAAGATTTCTTTTAGTTATACAACTACAGCCATTCACTGTGTGAATAAGCAATACTTGTTCACAGGGCTGTGCAGAGGGCAGTGGCTTTAAGAGGGAAGAAGAGGAGTTTATGGCTGCCTTAAGCTTTCTTTTTCAAAATGCCAAATGCAGGATTGCATTCAAAAAGCACTTGTTCACCTAAAGAAAGGAGGATACTATTCATAAGCAACCTTCAGAGTCCTTTTTCTTTGCTCAATTGAACAGTTGCCACCAAAGTCTTGGTACTCATGAATCAGTCTGTGACCATGTCCTTAACCTTCTCTTTGATGACCTAAGTAGTCTGAATTCGTGGTCTTCCTCATATATGACATTTATTTTCCAGGTGGCTAACCAGCAGCACTTGAGCTACATGAAATGCCAGCAGTTCAGGTGCAATCTCAGGCCATGACCATGACATGGTTACAGCAGAAGGTGAGTCACCAGCCAATCTTCTAACGTGGTCTTGTCTTTCATGCAGTGAATGGTCAGATTCTGGGGGACCAATGTTGTCTTCCGCTGATCGTTCCTGGAGTTCCCCTTTCATGGCTTTTGATCGGACAAAGATTCTGGTACAGGGCTTATAGGACAAGGAAGATCGGTCATGTCAATGTTAATCACTGTTGTGGCTTTTCTCTGAACTTTATATAATTTATGAGCATCCCTTTTGAACTGCAGGCACTAAGCCTGGACAGTATTCTAGCAGTAATTGCTCAGGACTGCGTGGAGACATACGATAGCCATCCTACTTGATATACCCTTGTGTGTATGCTTGTGTATCCAAGAGCAGCATTGTCTCTTTTAGCAGTGTGTCACACTGGGAGCTCCTGTTCAGCTCACAAAGCAGCATGACTCCAATATGATTCCAGCAACCTAAAGCTCATGAAAGAGATTGCTTCTTTTTTTTTTCCTAGCTGCAGTTAATCATGAAGGAAAACAAGATTACATTGAGGTCTTCTTAAACATTTTTTATTTTCCTGGGGACTAGCTTCATTCCTTCGCCCTGGAAACAAAGACCTTAGGTATGAATTGTTAAGTGGCTGAAAAGACCCATTCTCTTTCTTTGTTCAGGCACTATACAACAGAAGCTAGCAAAGGTATTGAAAGAACCTTTGGTATGGGCATGCATTCCTTTGACTGGGTGCTTGCATGCAAGAAATTCTATAAGAATTATAAGAGTAAGAGCTGATACTTGAATATTATCCTTGGTGCAAACTACAAATTTAAGTTGAGCGGGACTACCCTATTCATCCTGCTGCTGATACTGAGAGCTCCTTCAAAATGCTATTCAACAGATCAGGGGAAAATGCTAAGAAAAATACTGTATGCAAGCAAGTTGTGGGAAGGTATAAAGGGCATGTATATTCAAGGTGCTATGACATCCCTAATTACTGTAAGATAGTAAATTCATGTGACAGAATTTGGCTAAGATTTTTCCATCCTTCTTCATTGCTACTTCTGGCAGCTCCCCAGGCTCCTGCCAGGGAAATACAGCCCCAGGCTGCTGTGTGCTGTACAGCCAGCAGCCTCAACATTAGAGGCTTATGAAGACGTCAGGTTACAATCAAGGGACAGAAAGAACTAAGTGAGGAATTTCACAATCACGTACAAGGATGGTGCTGAGAAAGAGTGGATAGAAACAAACAGGATTTTTCAATAGGACAAGCCCAGTTTACTTGCAAGATCAGCTGAGAAAAGGAAGATGAACTGATAGATCTAAATAAAACAAGTCATGAGCTGGGCGATAACTTAAGGATGCTCTGCAGCAGCAGCAGGAAAACAGAGGCAAAGAAGCATGCACAGACTTCATTGCTTCATTACAAACTCCCTCGTAGTGCTCTGTACTTGGCAGGCTTCTGGCTCACCCTGTGTGCCAGAGGATTTTCCTGGCTAAAGCAGTCTGCTGGCAGATGCTCTCCCACCTCAGACCCAGAGATACCATCTCCCAAACAGCCCATGTGACTAAAGGGAGGCTGACTATATTATCATTTTGGTATCCTGCAAAATATAGATAGGGAAACTGGTTACAGGAAAAGCTTTAAACGTTGCCATGTTCACAGGAACAGAATGCTTTATTGTGTGAGGTTACTTAGAGTTAGGTTTTCCCTTAAAATGAGGCTAAAAGAAGAGGCTTACTTAAAACCATTGGTCTGTAATACAAAGGTAGGAAAAAGTAAACCAAAACTCACTATTAAAACTACATTTGGTAAGCATCCTCTCTAGGGTCTCCATAAGCTTATGAAGCTGCAGGCAGCTGTGTACTGTGTACCCCAGCCATGGTGTGTGCTGCTGGGCACTCAGAGATGTTATATGCAGCTTTTAGGCCCAGGCAGGGTTGCTGCCTCAGTGGAGACAGCTTTTCCCAGCGAGGATGGCAGGACTGCTCTCTTCCTGTCCATCTGTCCCATTTTTCAGGGGACTGGAATATAACATAGTACTAAGGGGATTATGTCATGTCTTCTCCCTTCCTTCTGCCTCCTTCCCAACCCTAAGGTCCCTTGGTTAATATTTCTATTGTACACTGTAATTAGCACATTCCTGGCTTCAGGCTACCTTCTGCTGTTCCTGGCCTCTTTAAAACACAGCAGTTTATATTCTCTAGATTATTCTTAAAATGTTGATTGTGCAAGGACTTTTTAGGATTTGTAATGTTTAGCTTTCTGTGACCTTTGCACAGGACCTGCCCCTGACACACACAGCAAGCACTGGCTTGAGGTGGCAGGCTGCCAAAGCTGTCCAGCCTCTTATCACCTCATCTCCTCTTACAGCTTGTTAGATTCCTGGGAAACCCTTCCACATGCATTAATGCAGCAAAAATCTGTGTTTGTTCCTTAACACCTATCCTGTGGTGTGCCAAACTCAGACTAAAAGGTTACCTTTTTAAAAAAAAGCCAATGACTATCCCTGGCCTGAGAGATACAGGTGGGATCTTCTCTGTCAAATGAGTACCTATTGAGAGGTCTCAATGGTAAAGCAATCATGGCAATGACTACATAATTTCACAGTGTCTTGCAGTGACAGAGGCAGTTCTCAGAGGAGGGTAACCTCTGGCAGAGGAAAAAAGAAAAAACAGCAGTGAGCAGCTGGGAGTGTGCCCAGGAGCTTCAGTCTCTGACCCAGTTCGGCTGCAGATACAGCAACACACCCAGGCAAAACCCCACTAACAGCATTATAAATTTCTGCAATATCTGGGTGTTGTCTGAAGATTTCCCTTGAGCACACCCACGCGACCTCAGCCTCAGTCAGCAGGGCTATAGAATATACAGGAAAAAGGAACAATGCTTCTTTTTAAGAAACAGACATCAGCTTCTGAAATAAGTCACTGTGCTTGACTTAGCCAAACCAAATTCCGGCTGTCTGGAGTTTTGTCTATCTAGTGATAGCGGGATTAGATACAATATGCATGAGTATACTGTGCAACTACACAAAACCAAATAGTGCCTCAAAGATAATTGTGGTTTAATTAATACAGTCTGCTGCTCCATGCCCCACCAAGTTTTTGATTATTTGTCCATCTTTAAATTTTCAACAAAGCATTCCTGCACAGTCAGATGCCTTCAGAAAAAGAAAAAAAAATGTATCTTCCTTTCCATTTTGGCAATTTGGCTTGTTTTCAAGCCATTTCATTCAATAAAATATATTTTTGGTTTATTAACAACACATTTGGCATATCCATTTTTCAAAATCTTTTGAGATTCTAAATTTCTGTGAATTTCATAAGTGAAGAACGTGAAATAATTTTACCTATTTTTACATATGGCATAAAAAACCAAAGCAATTTGGAAAACATGTTTTAGTTAAGGACATAAACATCTTTCTGAAATACTAAGTTTACTCGTTATCTTTGTTCAACAAGTTCATGCCTCAAACTCCAGCTTTTAAAACCATAACCATCTCAACTACAAGATGGTACTTTTGCCCACTCACAGAAGTTGTCACTGATTTATTTTATTTTTTTATTTTTATTTTTCCGTGGTTATTTGGAGTAAAAGACTAAAAATAAAAACATATTGTTCTGAGCATTGTGGACAACTTTTCCAGACAGGGAAAACAGAGGGGTTTATGACTTAGGAAAGCAGAGTTCCCAGAGGGCTGGTCTGCTTTTCTTCCACTCTTCCCTTTAGGATTTTCTGAAAACATTTCACTTACTTTTGATTCTGCAGTACATTTATAGGCTCTTACTTTTAGGGCTTTGTGTGTACCTCCTGTGTGCATGTTCCAGTTCTGCTTTCTGCCTGCTTTCCCGTGCACACAGGGCTATCACCACACACTTGTTTACGTTCACTCATTCAAATATGACCAAAGATTCAAAGTGGTGGGGTGCCTGGTTTTGGTTTTCTGCTTCCCAGCTGCTAGGCAGAAATTTTCCTCTGCTTATAATGGGTTAGGCTGAGTGTTCAGTCTCCAGGAGGGAGCAGCGCTGGGACAGCAGCCCTGATAATGAGGGGAGCCCTCGGAGGTACCCGCTCCAGCCTGGGGTGTCCCCTTGTGCAGCAGGCAGAGGGGCAGCGAAGCTGGGCTGCAGCCCCCGACTTCCTTGTCCCACACTGTGTTTCTGGCCTAGTCTGTACCCATATGGATGAGTGGGCAGGAGCTTCAAGGAAATGGTATCTCTGTCCACCAGTTCCCAGGAGTATCTCTCAGCTGGCAGCCCATGCCCTCCCAATCATTTCCTGAAGCAAAAGCTAAGCAGAAGCAGTGCAGCAAGTTCTGAAAGGGTGAAACATGCCTTTGTCCACTCCCTTGATACCCTGAACAGCTGGGTTAGAGCCACACACAACCCACGGCCATGAATGGCAATATTAACTTTAAAAAGAAAGTCCTATTTTTGATTGGCTGTGCCAGCTGTTTATTGTCACAGCTTTTCAGCAACTCAAAATTTCTTTGTAAATAGGCAATCGTGACAAAATAGGGAACAATAACATTATATGAAGACTGAGGTTTAAACTGGGATAGCCAAATTTACTTTCTAGTTGCACCTAAATTAATAATCTAATTTTGAAAGGAAATCGGAACCTAGCAGCTGCTGGTAGCTCTCTTTAAACTGGTTAGAAAGAGTCAGATTATGCTTTTTCTGAGTATTTGGATGCATATGCTATAAAAAATCAATAGCCTATTCTTAGAATATAGTTCTGTTTGTTGTTGATCTTTTTATTTTTTTTTACCTAGCAATCTAACTGTAAGTGTACAAATGCCTTAAAACTTAAACCACATATGAAGTATTTTGTAGTCTGAACAGAGGGGTCCAGTGTATATTTCTTGTTCAACACATGAGCTGTGATGAGATTAATTGACAAGTAATTCTGTGCCAGTATCTTATGGGTTTTTTTAAGCTCACAAGCTTTACTGTCAGACTAAACTCTCAAATATTTGGTGTTTCCTAAAAAGCTGGAGTGTGTTGTCTCTAATGTCTCTGACTTAATTCCACACTATTTAAATGTTTTGTTAAGGCTAAAGCTTAGTTACTTATCTGATAAATCTGTTAGTCAGATTAATAGTTCTTAAACATCAGATCTTTGTTACTGATTTAAGACAAGAGAATTGTCAACATCTCTTTAAGGGAAATTAATGTTTTATATTAACAATTTCAAGGTGTTAGGAAGTACACTGGATTTATAGTCTTTCTCTTACATCCAGAACTGGGATCTTCTAATACAGAGTCCTGCATTAACACAGCAGTTACTATAATTCTACAGGTGGCACGCTAATAGACTTGCAGTTAACTCAACATACCTATTACCCACTCGGGAAAAGCCCTGAACTTTGCTAGGATGGAAAAAAAATCTCACAGCAAAAGCAGGGAGTTGATATAAAGTGGTGATGGATAAACAGAGGCTGGAAATTAAAGAGGGTGTCAGCCTCACAAAGTAGTGGTGGGGCAAAACTCTACAGGCTATGAAAATGAAGCTTGATACATCTCTGCAACATGGATGATGGGGTTGCTCTTAACAGCAAGGTCTGCACTGTTGGCTCGTCTAAGCCTGGGATCTTGCCTTATGGTCCGCTTTGTTCCTGTGTAATGTCAGCAGCTCAGCTTCCTCTTCTGTTAAGCTTTCATTTCTCTGGGCATGGTAATCAGGAGAATTGGACTATAAATTTGTGAATGTTTCCAGTACAGGGCAGGAACATGGACAGATGTCTATGTTGAAAAATGTTCAGACTGCAAAACTCAGGCACCTTTGTATTCCAGTTCCCCAGATTCTAAAGACAGTTTAGTGATGCTTAGGTTTTTTGCTGGATCAAAACTTGAGTGTACAAGGTGGAGAGTGTTCCCCTTCTCCTTCCTCCCTGAATGCCTTTTCCCTCATTGTATTGGAATTTTCTGCAGTGTGTCCCCTCCTCCTTACACAGCCCCCCTGTCCCCTTTGCCTTCCCTTTGACCCATGCACCGACCTTTCCAAGGCTATGTGTGTCCCTCCTCTTTATTTCTGCTTCACAATGCAATGTGGGAGCGGGTGGTGTGTTTGAGAGCAGTGGATATGCTGTGCCCTGGGGCTGTGGCGGGAGGGAGGGTGCTGCCACACTTATGGCTGAGCTCCCTCCACCAGAAGTACAACCAGCTGCGCTTATGGGATGTGTGGGAACCCTGTGGGGCCTTCAGCCCCATAAATGGCTGCACGCTTGAAGTCTGCTGTGGGTAATTAAACCCTCTTCCAGCACACCAGAGGGAAAAAAACAGGTAATATCCGTCAGCCTCTTGCCACCCAAACTGCAGCATGTGTTAGAAAGTCAAGTGTTGGCCTCGCTTTCCCTGACTTTCCCCCGTGTAAAATGGGGGTGCAGCTGTGCCAGTGGGCAGAAGTCTATAAATGAAAAGTGTTGCATAGGTGTGAGTATTATTAGCTGCTTAATAAAAATAGACAGCATTAGAAATGAACCTGAGGCAGACAGTGAGCCACAGCAGTGTCAGTTTAAATCCAGATACTTGAAGGTTTTGCTGAGAACTACTGAAATGCAAGGAGAAAAACCAATTGCTGTAGCATTCCCGTAACTCTTTCAAAGGCTTCTGTCTAGCTGCTTCAATGCAGCAGAGACCATCAAGGTCCTGCAAAGCTACAAAGATCACTTTTTGGCCCACATTTTGCAAAGTCTTTTTCAAAAAAGTGTCATTTTGAACAGCTGAGCTGCCTTTTTGCTCTCTTAGAGCTTTGCGCAGAGATTCCCTGACAGACTAATACATTCTCTCATGCTACCAGCACCTCTGTGCTCAGAGCAATTGCCACACACAGCTGCTTTCCTTGAGTCAAGATGACAAGGTTAGTTTTGGACACCAGGAAAGCAGAGATACCACTTCCCACCAAAAAATAAGCTTAGAATGAACATGTCACCAAAATCTTCTTGTCTTAAAACCACTCACTGAGCAGTGGCTGTATACAGAGGTGGCTGGACTGTGATCCTTACATTGTTATGGAGGAAAACCCCATGAAACTAATATGGGAAAACCTTTGGGGTTTTCTGAGTGAACTTCTCTGTGCTGAGGAGCACCAGGATTGTGTGGTTATACAGCATATGTAGCAACTGCACCCAGCACAGGGAATTGTCTTCAAATAGGGACAAATGTGGGGGGTTTCTCCTCTGCCTTGACCCGTTACTTTTTGATACAGCCCCCAACCCCTTTTCCTCTGACACTATAACACCTCATAAAACAAGGTGTTTGGTTGACTTAGTGGTTTATAACAATGAAACTGGTATATGTAACTTGGAGATTTTTTTTTAGAAAGCCCGTTTGTTTGTGTTTTAGTGTTCCACCTGCAGCTTCTGAATCCACAGGCTACCACAGCATTTCCACTGAATTTCAGAGCTTTGGTGCCAAGTGCCAGTAAGTTGTGCCTAAGCTTTCATTTGAAGATTATTTTTTATGGTATTACAAGTAACAGTTATATTTGGAAATAATACACTTGCTTTTCTACAGTACCTAGAGAGGTAATATCTGTACCAAAAAATCTGTGCTGATTTTTCCTAAAGAACTTGGAAACAAAACAGTGTAGCCATTGTATTTCAAACATTGCAGCAATTGTTCAGTACATGTGGTGCAACCCTAAATTTCTATGTCAGAACACAGTGCCAACTCTGAGTCTCTGTAAATTATGGTACTATAGGCATGTGCATGTTTAAACAAGTGCTTTCCTATCTCCAGGTTAAATAGTCGTATTTATGTATATAGTTTGGAAAAGCCAGACAATAATGTGATAAATAGGACCGTAAATCACGTGCTTATTTTTCACACAATTGTATTTTTAAAACAAAGCAAAACCTGTTATGTGGCTTGGATTTTTCCTCTAAGTACATTGGGATTTGTTATATATAAATCCTAATGATGTTTATTCTTGTATACCATAAAACATGTGGAAAAAAGAGACCTATTAAAACAAATACAGATAAACAAAGAATAATTCATTGCCTGCAGTTGAAAGTGCTTTGTGCTATAGTTCTCCAGTATACTCATAAACCTGTGATTCTAAACATCTTTAAATTATAGGTTTAGGCAGCCAAAATATTAGTGTAACTCCTTTTGGATTCAACAGGCTCTGCCTAGTGGCTTAACCTACTACTGAAGGTCAGGAGAATATAATTCGTCTTCCACAATGCCTAGACATCACCAGCTACACTTCTGGAGATATCCTGGAAAATGAAACTGCTAAAACATTCCAAGCGCTTCAGTGGGATTATTGTCTATGACAAGATCCTCTTGGACAATACACAGACCTTTGTGCATGTACCACCATAATACCCACTAAAACTCAAAGCTCCCCTTTAGGACCGCTCTGTTTGATGTGCACAGTATTTCAGATGGGCTGGTAATATATGGAATCAGCACTGTCAGTGACAAAAACCCCTCATGGTTTCTCACCCTCATTCTCACTTTAAGCATTCATTGTTCTTTTAAATGTGTTATTTTCTTACTTTTTAAGAAAGGCTGCCCGCATACCATACATACCACGTAGCCCTAGAAGATGCTAATCACTGTGCTCTATTTCCCTGTTTGGACAAAACAGGTTGTCCTCTGAGACACTATTTCTGGAGGTTCTTAAGTCACAAAAGTAGAAACATATTCTTATGTATTGTTCTTACTAGAATTACCCTGTGGAAACAATGGTTGTATAGAATAGTTAAGACACCATGCAAGATTAATTGATTACAGGATCAGCCAGTATGCTCAAAGAGCATTAGCTTTTCCCAAGATAAGAATCTTATTACAAATGGACTGTAACAGGCACTGTTAACTCTTGAACCCAGTGTCCACTGCCAGTCTGCTACTGATTTGAGTCTAACCCTTAAGCACTGGAGTGCTGCAAGGAATGATCACATGTGAACAACATTATTTCTTAATGAAGAGGCAGGTAGTGTAAGAAAAGAAGAGCATCTCTGTGACTGACAAATGTTTAGGAAGGCTGGTGGCTGCTCTAGAAATAAAAAGTATGAAAAACCTTAAAGGTAAGCATGTTGTTTTGATCAGAGAGCCAGAGCTAGAAAGGAGGAAAGGGAAAGTGAAGAAAAGTGCAGAAGGAAAGGAGGCAGAAAGTTTGGTTTGCAACTGCAGGGGGCTTTTAGTCTTGTTAGTATTAGAGGTTAGTATTCTTTCTGGCTATAAAGGATAATTTGGGTTATGCTGATCTTGTATCTCTGAGACCAGGAGCTGGACAAATTCTGCAAAAGGGATGCATGTGACTCATGGAAAGAGTAACTAGTGAAGAACTTGCTTGACTTGAACTCTTGCTTTGAGGGATTTTATTTACCTCTGGGGAAGGGTGAAATTTTCCAGTTTGGCATAGAGCTAAACTACTTTACCAGTGAGAGAGATCTTGAAGCCTCTTTTGCTGAGAAGATAAGCTTTCATGGTACAGGATAAAGGCTAACATGTACTGAAGATTATCGCACAGCAAGCAAGGAAAGAGACGCTTTAAAGCATGATTCTTTTTACTGTGAAAACTAGCTAACAGAGTATTCAACACGCATGTATTTAACTAGATGCTCGCATTAACTCATTTTCAATACAAAGCACAAACCATCATACATTCCTTTATTGTAGACACACAAAAAAATAAAGAAAAATACTCCCTGCTTTGAGGAACTGAGAGTCCCTAGTAGCTCTTTCAACAATATGATACTCATATGCTCATTCACAAAGGCTCCATTAGAGAATTCAGTCAAAACTCTTGATTTTTATTCCAAGTGTGAATAATAAGCCAGCTGCCTGGTGACAACATTATGGGCAGTTGAAAAAATTTGTTGTGGAAACACTTAGAAGCAGTTACATTCAAGAAAATTACTTGCTAAAGAGGATCACTTTAAATGCAAATTCAGCCTCAGCTCATGTGTACAAACATGTTTTAAAAGAAAGGGGGAAAAACCTGCTTCCCTAATGTGATTAGTGTTCTTAATAGCAGTCTAAAACATGCCTAGGTTAGGCAAAACTCACCAGTTTCTCCACAACAGGGCAGAACTTAATCTTCAGGTGCTGCCTGCCTGAAAACTTGAAGATCACAGAGAGGTAGAGAGATGAGATTTGGATGCAGATTCTAAATACTCTTAGTGCATAAGGTCTGAATATGGAATTATTTTTTTTACAAACCCTACTTCATATTATGAGGAAATACTTAAGCTGCTGTTGCGAATCTTTTGTTCAGAGTAACTATCTGTATAGTTTTCTAAAAAGACTTTGTTCTGCCTAATTGTTTTGTCAGATCACCTTGATCCTCTCTGCAATAAAAACAAATCTTAAGTTCATTCAGAGGGAAAATAACACACCTCATTTTAAAATTAATAAAACATAATAGCAGGTAGTAGGAGTGAAAGTTCAATTTATGAGCCTTATCTTTGAGCAGAGCTAAATAATTTAGTAGAAATATATTCTAGTTTTCAAAAGATACATGGTAATGTAGATTACAAGATTAGATAACTAAATGATTGTGGCTTGCAAAAGCCTAATGAAACACTGGAGCTGAAAATGTCAGTATTTAATGAAATTAACTGTAGAGAATCACGAGAGATTCCTGCAGACCCTGAGAACGTTATGTAGTGTATCTTGAGCAAAACTGGCAAACACTCAAAAAACCCACTGGTGTTTTTGCCAGTCAATGCTAAGTACTTACATATGGTCTTTATTCAGGTTCTTTCAACTGGTGAGGGTTTCTCTCAATTTAAATAGTTGGCATTCATAATTTCTAATTTTCATAATTGCAGTTGCCTTTAAATCAATTCTGCTTGAAAAACTCCTGCAAGGGACCTTGCTGGGAATCATCAAACTTACTGTACTGGAGAAGAATCCTAATCCTTGTCAGCCATGGCTACAGTCCCACAGAAAATAAGGGCTAACACAGATGAATTCAGCTTAGAAGGAGTATAGGAATTATTTGATCTTAGGTCAGAGATGGCCATCAATGTGCTCTGCATAGGAATAGATAAGAAGCTTCTGTACAGAGACAGATCATTCTTCTTGTTTTTAGATTACATCTTTTTGGTTCAAGATTGTACATACTCCGATAGGTCAAAACAGTGATCCTTGAAAATCACATGCTTGTTTTGAAAGAAAAGGATAGAAATCTGCACCTCCATTTTTTTTTTTTTCTAAAAATTTAAACTTTAATGTGAACAAAGCCAGCAAATTCATCTACACGTGCATCCTGAATCTAAACAATTTTCTGGATTTTCTGAGTGCTGCTGGCTGAAAGTCAACACCCCCACTACATGTGATCCAAACAAGAATCTAACTCACAGACTATTTAACACTAAGGCACATCTTCAGGTTATTTCCAGATAGCAATACAGATGTGTGTAGCTAAAAGACTGTGCATACTGTTCCGATCTGCTGCATGTGATATTATATTGCCCTGCAAATCTCTGTATTTTAATAAATCAGTCTGCAGATGAGTGGCAGGAGTGCCTGCTTTTGTGTGTGGAAAGATTCTGAAGAGACCATCAGCATGCCTCTGCCGAAGACTAGAGCCCCACTGGGAGAAGTGAGCGAGTGCCTGAAGGAAGGAAGGAAGGAATGAAAGGCTGCCTCTCAGGTGGGCTCCCCTTGCCAGCAATGAGGGCCTGTGGTTGCGTGACTCACCAGCTGGCCGTCATGGGAATGTCTGAGAGCAGGGCGATGTGGGCATACTGTGGAAGCACCACAAGCCGTGCGTGGTTTAGATTCATCTGCTACTGCTTTAGGGAAGTGCAGTAAATTACGATGGCAAGCTTAAAACAATCTGACAATTATACAGACTTATTTTAAACACAGCTGTTAAAGGAGGATACACATTTATAATTTTTATAATCATCCTTTGTTCAGGCTCAGTGTCCTGAGTCTAACAGACGAACACTGCAAAACTAACTAACAGGAGTGGAGAAAGGATCTGGTGACGTGACAGACTGAGGTAGGTTAAAGCCATTGCACAAAACACCCTCCACACATGAGCTTCAGTCCAGAGACCAGCAAAATCAGTAGGAAGTCTTTCCATTGATTGTAGCTCACAGAGATTGAAGCCTTTTGAGAAAAACAGTGTATCTGCTTGTTTATACCCCTATTCCACCCCTTTGTGGAGTGTGGTTGTTCATTTCACACAATTTAAGACCACAGTCCTTCTTGCTGGGAACTGCTAGGCAGATCCTTCCCACATTCTCTTGTGTCCCAGGAAGACCACTCTGGGACAGGGCTTCTCACTGCCGTCCATTTGCTCAGGACTAGAACAGCATCTTACCTACTGCTGGGCATACTTATCCTGCCTCAGAAAAAAAGCCCTTAACTAAGAATCAGATGTGAGGCTGGTGTGATAAGGACAAATTAAGTCACTGGCTTCCTCTGAACTCCACGTGCTTGTTTCGCTCAGGATCTCATAAGCTATCTGGGACAGCTACAGTACTTTGGAAGTAGTCACTCACATAATTTTGATTTGACTAGTTATAAACCTATGTGTTAATTATCTGGTGTTGTCAGCCCCTACCATGCCCTTCTTAGCTAAGCCTCTTTGCTATAAGGCCAGACTGAATTTCTGTCCTCTAAATACAGGTGAGCCTCTGTGCTAGGCTGGTGTCTCTCTACAGAACTCTTAGTTACAACCTGCCTGGTGGCAAGGTTCAGGCTGTGCCTGGTGCTATGTTTGAGCCCAGGTGTGTAGCCTTTTTCTGGGGTCTGTTTCATCCCTTCAGGCATGCCCTAGCTCTTCCAGTCCACAAACTACTTACCACCTGCACCTTATGCTAGGAAGCCTTGCACATTGTTACCCTTCAGGCTTACTTTCTTGAAACTGGTTTCTGTCCCACCCAAAATGGGCATGAGCTGTGCCTGTTTCCACCTGAGGCTGCTTGTTAGGCACGATGCCACATCTCATCACAGACTCATACAATAACTGAGGGTGGAGGGGACCCTCAGAGGTTCTCCTGCTCAGACCAGGGTCAGTGTTCAAGCGTCCTGATGTAAAACACAGACACACTGCAGACTGACATTAAACACCTCTGCAGACACATTTGGCTATTGGAGAAAAAGTGATTGAAATGAAAGCCCAGCATTTTTCTCCGTACCTACTTCTTTTTAAAGAAAAAAAGCTTGTAATTTTCATTTCATCACCTTCCACCACAAACCTTGAACCAGCAGCAGACAGAGGACCTATACACATACTCCCAGCCTCTAACGTTGGTGTGCTGGGAGCTGCTCCAAATGCATCATTAGAAGTAGTATTATATCCTTTTTTTAATCCAGAGAGCCAGGATCTGCTGCTCTGTGTGCCCAGCTGGTCTATAAACAATTGTTTATCCTGACAATAAAGCTCAGGTTCTAGTTTCAAGCACAGCAGTCTAAGCAGGGCTGTGTTTCTCTTAGTGACATGGAGAGCAAGGTGAAAGCAGGCAGTAGATAACCAAGCTGCCCACCCAGCATCATCCTAAACTGTGAGAGGAGGAGACAAAGCACAGATAAGGGGGTGCAAACATTACCTTTCCAGTTATTAAGCAGCTGCTTCAGGGGTAATCATGGCTGGTGTTTTCATGAGCCATGGCTCCTCTTTCCATAGTCTCTTACCACTTCTGTCTGCTTCTCTTCCACTTACGCTGATGAGCTGGTCTGCCTGGATTATGTATAATTATGAAATCTTGGAGAGATTCTTTGATGCTAATTCAAGTCAGAAGGGCTTTATTTTACACAGACAATTTTCCTACAGCTTTCTGTAAGTCTGAGCAGCACACAGGGCAACAGTGAAAAATCAGGATCCACTGCTGAAGTTTATTTTTGTAGAGGTTAGTATTCTTGGCATATGACATAGACATGCTGCGAGAGTTTTCAAATATTAGTTATAATATTTACTTTGCTTTTGTGAAGAATGTCTTAGTTTAAACATGTCTTCTCCTAAGGTAAAGTGAAATAATTACGTATATTTTCTCTTGTTTGTGGTCCTTTCCACCTCATCTCCTCTGCACTTTATTTGTTTTCAGTGTGCATGGGATTGTACAAAGAAAAAAGCAATTGCAAGGAAGAGTGTAATAAAAAAGTTCAATGGATATTTTAATTGTTTTGTAGGTAAGATATATTTATTTCCTTGAGGATAATAATTTCAACAGCACAGTATGGAGATTTTCATATCTTAAAAAAAAACCCAACTTGTATTTCTGAATCAGTTATTTTATGTATGTACGGATAACTGTGAAACTGCCAAATAGTTGAGATTTCTGCTAGTTCAGGAATTATGGAATGAAATCCAAGACTATGCAAATCCCCACAACTTCTTTTACTATGACAGTTACGTCAGCAACTTGAAAAGAAGCCAACTCCTACTTGTCTTAAGCATGTATTTTGTTGAGTATGGCTCTGGTCAGTAGTGATAGACTGGCATTAGACTTCTGACAGATGGATCCAACTTTCAGTGTGTCTTAATGCAAAAAGGAAAAAGGCCTTATGGCAAACTCCTTTGGTAGCAGTCCAGGGGGGAGTGATGACCACTACCTTGACAACCATTAGTAAGTCTTCTTTTCCCATCTAGACTTGTAGTTCTGGCTTATCCGCATGCTAATCTGACTGTTTCAGACACCCAATGCTACACAGGACTTGTGTTGCTCCATGATATGAATTCATATACAGATCAAGCTCTAAATCTCAGTTCCTTCATCCCTGAAAAGATAGTCTGCTTCAGGACCTTGTGGCTCTGTCCTGGCTCTGTCCAGTCAGAAAAGCTGATTTACCTTCTGGCACGTGTGTTATAGAGCCTAATGCAACAGAGCCCTGATCACAGTGGCAATAACGATGAGCTGGGAGATGATGACTTCTTTCAGAGGAGGTGCTGGGGAAGGCACTACAAAGATGCATTCATGGTAGCAAATCCAAGGAGGAGGACGCAGAAGGTTGTTTACCCAAGGTAATATAGTGTGAGTCTGGAAACAGAGAGACATGCCAAAGTTGATCATTATGGATCTCCAAGTCACAAAGGAAGGCCAGCCAGTAGTGAATGGGTTCAGCAAAGCTAAGTTGCTCCCTTCCAAGCTTCACGTATCTGTCCAGACCTGGTCTGACTATCTGAGTTCCTTGGCAGTGAATATAACTGCCTACATGAACAGAGTGAGCAGGACTTGTGTTATTGTGAAGCATTATTAACATTTATACTGTGGTAACCCTCAGGAACTGTTGAGACCTCAGGATATTAGTTGCAAACCATAATTACAGTTTATGCCTGAAGGAACAAACAACAGCCATGGGTGGAAGGTGCAGTTCAGTTAAAAAAAATACCCTGTGGAAATTATACCAGCATCAACATGGTTTTACTCTGCAAATGTACTTCATATATGTATTCAGCCATGTGTGCTATATACTTTAGTGACATAACAAAGGTCAATTATATATTTCCTGTACTCTGATTACAATGGAATGAAGTTATTCTCATTTGTTCAAAAGAAATGCCTTCTAAATTAGAGTCATGTTACCTGCACAAAGCTGTGGCTAAGGGTATAATTTTGACTGCAAAATACAGGGGTGTTTTTGCAGATACTTGTATAGTACAGAAAATGAAAACAGCAGATACAGGTCTCCAGCTGATTCTCAGCTCACAAGAAGTTATAGAGGCTGCTTTTCCTCTAGCTCGGACAAAGTTTGGAGTAATGTCATTGAAGCTAATGGAACTACACTACTGTAAAAGTGCTCTTCTATAGCCAAAATTAGGGCCGAACACAGCATTTAACCTTGTCAAACTCAAATATGTTAACTGTCAGCTCCCAACCCAGCTTTCTTTGCAGGCTACGGCTTGCTGCATAGTGGATCTACAAGACCATCAGGGCCATTTGCTGGCCCCGTAGCCTGACACATTGGCAATCATTGAATTTACTGCCTGGCTAACCTGGACATGGGGTCACAGGGTGACATACTGTAGCACTATGCTGCATAGGAAGGCTGAGTGATCGTCCATGCCCAGATGACTTCACCCTCAACATAATGTCCATCTTCCCTGAAGTGTCCTGCGAAGGTTCCTGCGAGCCCATGCTCCAGACACATCCTCTGTGAGACATGGAACCGCAGTCCCGTCTCATCTCCTTTATTTGCTGAAAAAGAACTGTGGAGGTCTGAGAGCTGCCAACTTTGACAGCTCAAAACCAATTGTCATTCCTCGCCCAACTCATGGGACGGGCCCCAAAGTCATGAGACTTGAACAAAAACATATACAGCAGTTTAGTTCTTGCTTTCATTTTGGTCTGAATAATGTTATTTTTGTTCTTGTTGCAGATACACTCTTAAAGTGGCTTCTCCCCTGTCCATTCAGCCTTCAACCCTTGAACCCTGCCATCTCATCAGGCAGCAGTTCTGCTACCAGCATCCATCATGCTCCCGATCTTCCAGCCAGTTCTTTGCTTCTCAGCCTCAGCTATGCCTCTACAGTAGATACAGAGGGCTGCCCCTCTGGTGGAAGATACGCAGACTAAGGACCTTTCTTTCTGTTCCCATGTGTTCACCCTTTAGTCACAAACCATGGGGGAAAGGAACTGAAACAGCGTGAATTGCTTTCCCAAGCCTTCTTTAAGAGAATGGTGTGGCTGGTAGGTGGTGTGAGGTCTGACTCCTGTTTCTAGCTGCAGACTCAGTACCTTTTCCACAGGAGGTGGGGAGAGCACATTTCTCATAAGCAGTGATACCATTTACTAGAGGATCCTCAGGAACTTTAGTAGCTACCTGGCTTGTCCTTGAAAGGCCAGTATCTAGTTGTTTGGTGCTGGACAGATGGGCTTTTTGTCCTTTGGCAGCAGGGACTTAAATATATGAAGAAATTTTTAGCTGAGCTTTAGGCTGCAGTGGCAGTTCACTGAAGTTCTCTTAGCTGTTAAAACTTCTACAGCCAACCCAACATGTTACTACAGCCAAGCCCCTAAGGCCCAAGACCTTCTAAACCTGGGGGAGGAAAAATAGTTAAAAAAAAGTGACGAGAAGTAGACAAACAGAGAAGGGTGGATTTCCTTGTTAGAAATAAAAAAGAGAATGCTGAAGGTCAGATCTGCCATGTAAATTTGTGAGGAGTGCTTGACCTCAACCAGTTAATCTCAGATAATAATTTTTCAAGAATGTTTTTAAACCTTGATCATTTTATGCAAGGCATCCACCTTTGTGGCTGTATTTCCCTTGAGGTCCCTTACCATTTGCTGTACAGTAGCCAGTAATACACCACATTTGCCCCCTGCTTGACATGACTTAAAGCCCACATTTCTTAAAAGCAACTGGCTTCTGCTGTGGAATGATGCAGTTTTTGCCCTCTGTTCAACAAACGCAGCCACACACGTAGCTGTGATCTCATTCTGGAAAACTTCTGAAGGACAGCAGCCTTCTGCAGAGCAACAGTCCTGAGCACCACATCAGTTTCTCTCCACTTACTCAGCCCTCAGTCCTTTTCAAGGTGGTCCTTGAAACCACCTCTCTGGTTTCGAGGTACTTTTTGTTCCCTCAACACTGTAAAAACATTTAGCATGCTCAGGATTGACAACAATAAGCCTTCAGAAGGGTGAACAGTTCAGTTGCTGAGAATGTCTTCCGAGTTAAAAAAACAACAGATGTATATGTTTGCTAAAGAGGAACCAGTTAACTTCTTAGTTATGTTCAAGCTGGGGCTTCTTTCTGGGGGCTTTATCTGTTTCGGGTTTTTTTCTGAACCACCACTGAGTTTTATTCTAATTTTGCCCACTGTGGATTTAGAAGCTGTCAGTGCTGGTGGCATTTTCTCTTGAATTCAGAAAAATTCAATTCAGAGCGTTGAAGGCATGGGAGCAGGAGCCTTTAACATCAATGTGGCTCCCTTACACTGTGACTATAGAAAGCTCCAAACTCTCATCTATTTAAAACTTCTATTTATTTTTGAGCAGTTTTAAATAGATGAGAACTAAGGAGGAAGGGACCGTTGTGCTCCTAACACCGGCTCTTGCCTGGAATCCTGTCAATGTAAAACCCTCCTGCTCCCTGTCCCGGCTGTGTAGCTGCACCAAGAGAATTTAAGAACAAAATCTCATCAGTTTGGAGCCAGGGTCAGTGTCCTTAAAGCTCTGGAAAAGAGCAGAGGAGAACCTAGGGAGGAGGACCTGGTTTCCAAGATACTGGATTTGCGAACTGTTTGATTCTCTGCAAAGTTTCTTGGAAAGAACTTGGACACATCAGCTTCTGAGTATTTTAAAAGATGTAACCTTCTTTTTGTGAACTTTTTTTATTTAGAGTGCTAAAGGGTGACATTGGTCAAGACACACTGGAGAAAAACGCAGGCAGTTTTGCTTGTGTATTAATTCCAAGTGTACAGTTGTGGCTTGTATTTTGTTCTTTAGGCAAACACACTGCCTTACAAACATAAAGAAAAACAAGAATGTGGTCCCTCCTACTCCTGCTAGGATGTCCCCTAAGAGCAATCTCAAACCTATAACTCTCACCAGTCAGAGGCTGATGAACGTGCTTGCTTTTAACGTGTGTAAGTGCTTTCACCAAGTTCCTACCTAAAAAGTGAAGCACGTGTATGAAGCTTTAGGGGGTTTAAAGCCTTACCTCCATTAAAATAGGATAGAAATGCTGTTGCAAAACTAGAGGTACGCTGCCCCCTCTGCACGGGGTAGCTGTGCTGCGGTGCCAGGGGCAGACCCAGCCCGGCACCCCTAAGGTAAACCAGGTACTCCCGAGGCTCCCTGAGCGGTGCAGAGCTCCCACCACCCCGCGCGGAGCCAGGACCCCCGCGGCCGCCCCGGCCCCATCGCTGTCACCTGGCCCCGGCCCCCCGCCCCGGGCGCGCCCCCCGGCCGCGCGCCCGGGC